>SSNR01000051.1:2279574-2290006 GCA_006937965.1 Callopanchax toddi | reverse complement strand
GCCCCCTCCAGCAGAGGGCGCCCTAGGCAATAGCCTAATCAGCCTATGCCCAAAACCGGCCCTGTGCAGCAGGACCCGCTCCCCCGGTCTAGCTGAAGGAGGCGCGGCTCCTGTCTCCCGAACGCTCGCTTCACCTGGAGCGGCTCCCGGATCTGACCCGATCCTTCACCCGGACTGGGAGCCGCGGCTCCAGGTAAAGCGCGCGTTCGGGAGACGTGAGGCGTGTCTCCTTCACCGGGAGCCGGTTCCGGTCCAGGATTTTCACCTGGACCCAAGGAGGTGAAAGAGGCGTGTCCGGGAGCCGCGCGCCCGTGCCAACCTCAGCATACGCTCCCTCCTCCTGAACCGGACCGTGTGGTTCGGAGCTTGATCCAGGTTGGAGGAGACGCAGCAGAGCGCTGACCGAGTCACAAACCCGCGGCAACAACTTGGTAGAGTTCCCGCAGAACTTCGACCAAGTCATCAACCAGGTCTGGACTGGCTGTCTGTGTTCCAGGTGTTTCCTGGTGAACCGACGTGTTATTTGAGCCGACAGCCTCAGCTGTGCACGCGCCTCTCGTTAAAGTGAATGTGGCAGCGCGTGATGCGTTTCTCAGCATAACTGACAGCTGAACATTCAACAAATCAAACAATATCAACACTAAAACACATTGATCTGTCAGTGACTTTATCAGAGGGTTGTCTTTAGCTTTCAGACTCGTTAATGTTTAAATCCCCTAAAGTGGTTTTATTTAACAAAAACATGATGAAACAGCCCTATGGGATAATGTGAAATAAACAGCAGAGAAATGAAGTCATTTTAAGGCAGATTTAATCCATTACAGATAAACTGGATGCTACAATCATTTTTTGACAGCTAAAAAAAAATCAGCATGGTTATTTGATGTAAAAAAGAGAGTTGATGCTTTAATCAGGTGACCTTTAAACTAAATGTAATCCTTTACTGTCAGGAGATGAGAAGGTTTCTACAGTAAAACTATTAAAACAGAGTGAGCCTCAGAAAACAGCTGTAAAGTTAAAGGAAACAGACCTCTGATTACAGATCATTGTGTTTTAGTGTTAAAATGTTTCATCCTGATAACTTGATCAACCATCAGAGGTTGTTAAAATGAGCTCAGAGCTCATCTGGTCTGGAGGTTCTGGTTTGTGACTCAGGTCTGGGTTTCTGACAGAAGTTCTGACAGGTTTAGTATTTCTTGTTAGGTTAGTAACAGCTGATCCAAACAGTGGATCAGCTGTTACTAACCTTAAACTCTAGACTTGAAGTATCACGACTCTTCAGCCTCATGAACACACATACCGGTATTATGAACCCTTTGGCAGAATTCAAATGAGCCATTTAATCTAGATTAATCTAGATTAATTTCAAAATTAATCTAGATTAATCTAGATTAAAAAAATTAATCTATGCCCACCTCTACTTTTTTTCTTCATGTCATTTCATCTTCTTTCAGCTCAGGTTTCAGAGGGTGTGATGGGGTTTAGAGCTTTTGTGTTGTTGGGTTTTTTTTTTTTTTTTTTTTGCATCAGTTTTCAGAAGTGTTCCTAATTATCACAGCTCAAAGAGCTGCCAAAAATCACATCATACATAAACCAACTCATTTCAAATTGAGTAACTTCAGCACAGATGTTGAATTTTATGTTGAAGATCAAAACTCTGCATGTAAAACATTAAATTGAAATGTTTACTCAAATTACTTGAAATAATGTCAAACGTCTCTCTGGATTTCTCATTGATATGCTCATTTTTCAGAATTGAATAAATATATGTTATATATGTTTTGGGTAATAATTTAACTAGCTGTGAGGATTTCAACAGGATCTCTTTAAATTTATCCACCTTCAAAGTATTTCACCTATATGTGAACAAATAATCTAATGGGTAGAAAACTTCCTGCTGATTAGTACTAAAACATGTTGAAGGATTATCTTAGTAATTGTTTTACCAAACATGCAAGGAAATAAATGCTGACTGAACAGGTTTTCAGTAAATTATCCAGTCAGTTTTTCCAGTGTAAACTGTGCCTTTGGTTTTGCTGCCATCTGGTGGTTGATATTTGAACTGCAAGCTGCAGCAGCTCAAAAAGTCATTTCTAACAGAGAAAATCAACACCTATAAACATGATTGATTGCACTAATCTGAATTGCATGTGCAATTTCTTATTTAATATTATAGTTGTTTTTAGTAAGACTGGGTGCTACAATCAGTTAGTTGCAATTTGTTATTTTAGAAAATATGTTTTAACTCACTGCTAGCAAGCTAGAATCAAATGACTTAATCCTAATTATCTGAATCTCATCATGATATGACATCAGTTTCCTGAAAATACAATAATCTTATCTGACAAACATGTTCAAATGTAAAGGAGCAAAAGGTTTGCTGATCAAATAAGCTGAGACAAAACAGCTCCATAGACTTTAGTTATTGTTTTATTTTGGTCCACATGGAGACAATTAATTCTTTTCATCATACAGTAGTTTTTGTGTTTACTTTACTGAAAATGTCCTAATGTGTGTTAGTTTGTTTCTTTCTCAAATCTCTTTGTAATTTAAAGTAGTATTATTTGAACAAAAAAAAGCTTAGTAGTTAAAAAATCTGATTTTTGGTCATTTTACTCCTTTGTTGTACAACGTCCACATACTAGGACAGTAAAATAACTTCTATATAGAACCAGATTTTTTTTAAATTCAAAATGCTTATCAGTTTTAGGCACATTTAGAGTAATAAAATCAATATTTAAAAAATCTAGACAATTTTATTCATAATGTCAGCATGAAAAGGTTAAAATTACAAGTCGTATATTTTGTCATTCACAAATCATCAAAAATCAAACATTCAAGCACAAAACAACACTTTAGTTGGTCATACAGGTAGGTTTTTGTTTCACCTCAGATCAAACTGATGTCTAGTGTTCTGTTTTAACAAAAGAGAATCACAAAATCACCCAATCTTAAGAAACTGCAAATTATTTAAACAAACATTTGACTGAAATTGGGCCAAATTTGGCGAAGGAAATGCCAATTTCTAACCAAGATGTTAATACTGTCAGTACAATAACAAACTTAGATAAAACCATATTTATACAGGGCACAAATGAAAATAAAATCATATCACTTGTTAGAAAATTCAAAAAGTCAGCAGACCTGAATGGATTGGATATGTCTGTTTACCACTTACACATATCTGTAACCAGTCCCTCCAGTCAGGTAGGTTTCCTGAAAGAATGAAGGTTGCTGAGGTTATTTTGATTGAAAAGGCTGGAAAACATCAACTTTCTAATTACAGACCAATTTCCATTTATCTCAATTTTTGAAAATACTGGAAGAAATATTTCATAAAAGATTATACAACTTTATTGTGCATAATAATATTATCTGCAAACCGCAATAGGGGTTCAGACACAATAAGACTACTTCTCTAGCACTCGTTGACCTTGTGGAAAATATATCTGATGAAATTAATAACAAACAATATGCAGTAGGGGTGTTTTTAGACCTGACCAACGCCTTTGATACTGTTAATCATGAGTTATTAGTCAAATAACTGAGCAGATATGGAGTCAGGAGTGTGGCTCTCTCCTGGATCAAGAGTTATTTACAGAACAGACTCTAATATACCCACATTGACAGCATTGATTCACAGCTACTGACAGTGACCAGCAGATTCCCACAGGGGGCAGTGTTGGATTCTTTATTAGTCTTTATATTATGACACATGATGAGTTTCAAAAACACTACATTTTATATTATTTGCAGAAGATATTCTTAGTTTTGGGAAAGTTTTAAAAACGTCCATGAACAAAACAGAAATGAATAAATATAGTAAAGCATTGGTTTGATTTACACAAATTAACCTTGAACTTAAAGAAAACTACATCTATCATATTTACAAGTCATGCTGTCAGTGTGGACACACATAAAGAGTGAGTGATATTAAGTGAAAAGGAAAAAACAAATGCTCCAGGGATTCAAGAAACACAGAAAGGGGATATATTCCTTTTTTTTTTTTTAATTAGTTTTCTTGTCTCTTGGGGAAACCATTTAACACATTTTAAAAAATGCAGACGCCAATGTACCGGTAGTTTAACGATTTGAAGTTGAAGATTCTTTTAAAGAATCTCTATTATATTCATACATTTTTTTTTGTCGCATACCATCATTAATGATCTTGATGAAGTTTCACATCTGCTACATGTTTAGTAAACTACATCAAAGTGGGTAATATGTCAGTTTAGCTTTTAGCATAATAACTTGATAAATGGGGCGTTGGTTAATATAGAGGGACGTGTCCAGCTGGACTGGCTGAGTCTCACTGGTAGCTAATAAACAGACAATTTTGGGAGGCAGTAGCTCAGTGGTAGGGTGTTGGGTCTTGAAACTGAAAGGTTGTAGGATCAAATCCCTGCTCAGGCTGGGTTACCTTGTCATTGTGTCCTTGGGCAAGACACTTTACCCTCATTGCTTGCTGGTGGTGGTGGTGGTCAGAGGGCTGGTGGCGCCTCTCTGTGTCTGGGCGACTCGCCTCTGTAGCTCCATCAGCATGTGAATGACTGACTGATGTAAAGCACTTTGTAGTCCACTGACTTCAAAAAGCGCTATACAAATGCAAAGACATTTACATTTAAAAAAAAAGCAAACGCACAAGACTTACAGCTCAACTCAGGAGCAGAACTCTCAGCTGTATATGCTGGTGAAGGTTCTCAGTCATCCAGGTCATGATAATCCAAAAAAGGGTTTTAAATAAAGGCAACTGTATTTATTTGGTTCTTCTTCTTCATCCGAGGAGCTCTGTCAATTCTGTCTGAAGTAAAGGAGAGAGAGTCTTATAAACTGTGCTTAGGTTTACAGGAAACTACTCACACAGACCAGTACCTGCATTTTGACTCACATCACTTGGGCCTTCACTAAATCAAGAAAGAAATCTGGAAAAGACTCCACAGCAGCTAATAAAAAAGACAAGGACAACAAGCGCAAAAGCACCGTCATCCCATACGTAGCAGGAGTCTCAGAGAAACTGAGAAGAATTTTCTCCAAACACAGCATCCCAGTAAAGTTCAAACCCAACAACACCCTCAGACAGAAACTGGTTCACCCTAAGGACAAGACTCCCAAACAGAAGATCAGTGGCGTTGTTTATGCAGTCCAGTGCAGTGAGGACTGTTCAGACCTTTACATTGGAGAAACAAAACAACAACTGCACAAGCGCATGTCTCAACACAGGAGAGGCCACATCATCAGGCCAGGACTCAGCAGTCCACCTTCACCTCAAAGACAAGGGACACACTTTTGAAAACGACAACGTTTGGACAGAGAAGACCGATGGTTTGAGAGAGGAGTTAAAGAAGCCATCTATGTCAAACGTGAAAAACCAACTTTAAACAGAGGGGGACTCAGATTTTGTCTTTCCAGCACTTACAGTCTGCTCTGAACTTAATTCCCAGACAATTCACGCCTCTAATCAAAACACCTGACCAGGACTCCAGTTGAACACAATGGAGCAAACACCTCCTCAGTAGGCAGGTAGGAGGTGTGTCACAGACAGAGGAAGACAAGCACAGTATATAAGACTCTCTCTCCTTGACTTAAGACAGAATTGACAAAGCTCCTCGGATGAGCAGCGAAACGTCTTCAAAGAACCAAATAAGTCCAGTTGCCTTTATTTAAAACCCTTCTTTGGATTCTCAGCTGTATACCTGATATTCGTGTGAAACATTTCGAGCTGGACATTAGCTGTTAAAGCTAGCTAAGGTAAGTGGCTAGTGAGCAACTTTCAGTGACTGTGACTCAGCACTGTTTAGTGGCATTTCATTAACATGGAAGTACTTCGTTTTTGTGCATAATGTCTGTTCTGTCACCTGTTATTTTGTGATACATGTCTAACCCACGCTACGCTGAATTACTACTAACCTACATAACATGTTGCTCTTTTGTGTCATATGGGCTGTTTTTGTTTTGTTGAGGAAATTTGTGTGGGTATGAATGAATGGATTTGTGTCTTGTTTGCATCAGTATATAACTCCAGAAAAATGTAAAGAAAAACAAGCAAACAATATCTATGTTTATGTATACATATAAAAAACACACAAAAAATCAAATTTCTGCTGCATGAGCAAGGGTAATCGAACCAAGAACAGGCTAAAGTCAGAGTTCATTCACACCTATCCCTAAAAAAAACTCTGATATAATCAGAAAAATTACAAGATAGAAGAGAGAGAAAAAGATATCTATGATCAACAAATATTTACATAGTGTTTCAGTGTGCTATACTAAATAATCCAAAGTATGCATTCAACCAGTCTTTGATGTAACTCCATATTAACCATGACTAAAAATTTTAAGATAACTACTGATTTATAAACTTCCACGATTTGACTCCCAAATATGAAACCGTATATACTTCACACTGGTTCGTACGGGAGATCTGTCAAACATCAATGATCTGTGTAAGTTATTGTTGATCCTCTCTTGTTTTCTATTTGAACCAGAATGGCTCAGGGGAATCCAGACGAGGTGCTGATGAACGCTGCTCTGATAGAAGAACTGGCAGAAGTGGCAAAAGAAGAAGCTCTGCTTCGGGGAGTTATAATGAGGACCAAAGAGACTCCAACCTCATCTGAGGTGTGATTAAAAAATATATATATTTTAAGAACAAAGTCAAATAATGTGTCTGAGATCTGTTTTATCTTCTTTTTGTGATTAAAGAAAGTATTTAGGCATTGGATTGTAATAAGGGAAGAAAACTAGTACTTTTGGAAAAAACAGTTTATTGAACTTTAATCAGAGCATGAAAGTCAGGTCTTTTTTAAAGAGTTTATTAGGCTCTTTATCACTGACAAAAAGGCAATTAAGGGGTTTTTTCTGCAGGCAACAATGGAGGGCATAATTCAATGTGAATGTGTTGTTAAACCAGTGCAGATGAAGCAGGCATGGCCAGTTATGTCATGTGCTTTTAAGACACAGGATGTCAGATGGATCCACGTTGATCCACTGAGTACAACTGAAGTTGGTTTTGTTCATTCCTCACAAGTCACATTCAGGGACAATGTTATGATAACAGCATTTTTAAATGTTTTCATTCCTTTTGCCTGTACATTCTACAACTTGTTTCTCAGCTGGTGACCTATGCTCCGCTTACACTCTTCCCTTCGCCCGTGCCAAAAGCCTCGTTCCTCCAGGCTGTTGCAGTGCAAACTCACTTCAACACGCTGGTGGACAGAATCAGTCAGGACTCAGAATTCTTGCAAGAGGCTTTAGGCAGGTAGGACATAACAGAACTATCTGGAATTATTACCATGTATGAGTTTGGTTTTGTGGAGCAGTTTCATAAAACACAAATACATGACCAAACCAGAGTTTTATCTAAAAATACTTTATTATCACATCCTCATGTGCTGGTAATAAATAAAGTTTGTTTACTTCATAAACAGTGTTGTGTTTTTTAATAACTTGTCAGGATTTTAACAGAATCTCTATTTGTAGCACCATTGAAGTGGATGATTTCACTGCGAGGTTGTTCAGGATTCACCAGCAAGTCCTTAATGAAGGAAGGTCTCAGGTATGGCTTAAGAATTTTATATCAGACTGAATTATTAGGGGAAACTTGTGTGTGCGGTGGCAATATGTTTGATATCTTTCAGTCACTTTGGGTAGGGTCAAGGTTTGTACAAAAAGGGTTTTGGATTTTTTTTTCTCATCAAAAAGTGATAACTACTTTTCAAGATGTCATTACAAGTAGCTGCTTCAGTTTTACACAGCCATCTTTTCCAGGCTGTCTGTAACGGTTTGCACTGAATGTTCAGCCTTGATTGGTATTTTATAGCAAATAAGGTTTTCTACGTTTATTTTTTTGGCCTTGTTTTTTTCTTAGTCTATCGTGTTGGGGCTCAATCGGTCCGACTACATGCTGGACCAGAAATCTTCTCTAAAGCAGATAGAGATCAACACAATGGCTGCGATTTTTGGAGGCCTCACATCGCGCATGCCAGATATACACAGGTGAGTAATTCCTTAGGTCGCTGTCACTCACTGGTGCATTTAGCCAGTGTTTGAATTGTTTTGTTGTTGATTTGTTTAAATATATATTTCATTGGACCACATGTGTCACTATTCTTAGACCAATGCCCCAAGGGTACAAAAGGGAAACATTGCTCTTATTCACATTTTCTCTTTAGCTGTGTGGAAAAAAATACTAGTGATATTGCCTTCGGTTCAGGAGAAATGACATGCATGTCATCTCTGGGCTGCTGAAGCTCTAACTGAGGCTGTGCATGAACATTTGCACAGAAGCGTGAAAGGTGGTAGAGATTTACCATGTTTTCTAAGTGAAAAAGATTATTATATGATTAGTATTGTTTGAATTTTTGGTCTTGCTTGACAGGTTGACCTTGAAGATGGCCGGTATGATAGAGGAGAGTCAGCGCATCTTGGACAACAAACCAGTGGATGGTCTGGTCAGGGCCATTGCAAAAGCCTGGGAGCTCTATGGATCAGAGAGGTAGAAGAAAAGTACATGTTTAAAATTTGTTTTACAGAGCTGGTGCCAGTTTGGCACTGGTTTCCCTGTGGTGGAGCCTTAGGCCTGGGGCACACAGAGGACGGATGCGTAGCGCCACGGAATCGCCGCGGTCTTTTGTGTTCACAGAACGCACTACGCAGCTGAACGCTTCTTGGGAAATCGCCGTAATAAAAGCCACAGCGCAGCGCTTGAAATAGAACCCGATCCTATATTTATTGCCTCTGTGCAGACCGGCGTTTGCGTTGCGCTCTCCATGGAGCCACTCTCAGTAACTATAATGTTTTTGTTTTTTGAAAACGGCACGGAACTTCATGGTAATTTTACCGGAACTTTGCGGCGCGCCACTGTTTTCATTGATGTGGGCAATTTTGAGAGGGCCATCTTCAGGGCCATTTCGGGGACCAGCGGAGTCCCTGATCAGGGGCAGGTACTCGGATCAGCCCGATAGACTTGCGGAGTGGGAAATTTGGTTAACTCATGCTGATTGGTTGTGGCCTCGCCTCGCCTTCTTCCGCTTATCCGGGTCCGGGTCGCGGGGGAAGCATTCCAAGTCGGGCAGCCCAGGCCACCTTCTCCCCGGCCAAGTCCACCAGCTCCTCAGCTGGGACGCCCAGGCGTTCCCAGGCCAAACTGAAGATGTATTTCCTCCAGCTTGTCCTGGGTCGACCTGGGGGGCTCCTGCCGGCAGGACATGCCCAGAACACCTCCCGAGGGAGGCGTCCAGGAGGCATCCTGACCAGATGCCAGAACCACCTCAACTGGCTCCTTTCGATATGGAGGAGCAGCGACTCTACTCCGAGTCTCTCCCGGATGTCCGAGCTTCTTACCCTATCCCTAAGGCTGAGCCCGGCCACCCTGCGGAGGAAACTCATTTCAGCCGCTTGTATCCGCGATCTCGTTCTTTCGGTCACTACCCAAAGCTCATGACCATAGGTGAGGATTGGGACGTAGACCGACCGGTAAATCGAGAGCCTTGCTTTCTGGCTCAGCTCCCTCTTTACCACAACAGACCGGTTCAGCGTCCGCATCACTGCAGACGCTGCCCCAATCTGCCTGTCGATCTCCCGCTCCCTCCTTCCCTCACTCGTGAACAAGACCCCGAGATACTTGAACTCCTCCACTTGAGGCAGGACTTCTCTCCCGACCCGGAGTTGGCAATCCACCTTTTTCCGGTCGAGAACCATGGCCTCAGATTTGGAGGTGCTGATCCTCATCCCAGCCGCTTCACACTCGGCTGCGAACCTCCCCAGCAAGAGCTGAAGGTCAGAGCTCGATGAAGCTAGGAGGACCACATCATCCACAAAAAGGAGAGACGCGATTCTCCTGTCACCAAACTCAACCCCCTCCACACCACGGCTGCGCCTAGAAATCCTGTCCATAAAGGTTATGAACAGGACCGGTGACAAAGGGCAGCCCTGGCGGAGTCCAACCCTCACTGGGAACAGGTCCAACTTACTGCCGGCTATGCGGACCAGACTCACACTCCTCTGGTACAGGGACTGAATGGCCCTTAACAAAAGACCATCAACCCCATACTCCTGGAGCGCCCCCCACAGGGTGTCCCTGGGGACACGGTCATAAGCCTTCTCCAAATCCACAAAACACATGTGGATTGGTTGGGCAAACTCCCATGACCCCTCCATCACCCTAGCGAGGGTAAAGAGCTGGTCCACAGTTCCACGACCAGGACGAAAACCACATTGCTCCTCTTCAATCCGAGATTCAACCATCGACCGGAACCTCTTCTCCAGTACCCTGGAGTAGACCTTTCCAGGGAGGCTGAGGAGTGTGATCCCCCTATAGTTGGAACACACCCTCTGGTCCCCCTTCTTAAAAATGGGAACCACCACCCCGGTTTGCCACTCCACAGGAACTGCCCCCGATGACCACGCAATGTTGCAGAGACGTGTCAGCCAC
>SSNR01000051.1:2227972-2279175 GCA_006937965.1 Callopanchax toddi | reverse complement strand
TCCTTCCACTGTCCGACTATAGCCCCAGTTGACGTCAGCAGCTCCCCGTCCCCACTGTAAACAGTGTGAGCGAGTTGCTGCCTTCCTCCCCTGAGGCGCCGGATGGTTTGCCAGAACCTCTTTGGAGCCGACCGATAGTCTTTTTCCATGGCCTCGCCAAACTCCTCCCACGCCCGAGATTTTGCCTCGGCAACTGCCACTGCTGCACTTCGCTTGGCCCGCCGGTACCTGTCTGCTGCCTCTGGAGACCCACAGACCAGCCACGCCCTGTAGGCCTCCTTCTTCAGCCTGACGGCTCCCCTAACCTCTGGTGTCCACCAGCGGGTACGGGGGTTACCGCCACGACTGGCACCGGCTACCTTGCGACCACAGCTAGCAACAGCCGCCTCAACAATCGCAGAGCGGAACAAGGCCCATTCGGACTCAATGTCCCCCACTGCTCTCGGGACGCGGTCGAAGCTCTGCCGGAGGTGGAAGTTGAAGACCATCTTGACAGGCTCTTCTGCCAGGCGTTCCCAGCAGACCCTCACTATACGTTTGGGTCTACCAGGTCTGCGCGGCATCTTCCCCTGCCATTTGATCCAGCTCACCACCAGGTGGTGATCAGTTGACAGCTCCGCTCCTCTCTTCACCCGAGTGTCCAAAACATACGGTCTCAGGTCAGATGATACAACTATAAAGTCAATCATCGACCTGTAACCTAGGCTGCCCTGGTACCAGGTGTACCGGTGGGCATCCTTATGTTCGAACATGGTGTTCGTTATGGCCAAACTGCGACTTGCACAGAAGTCCAATAACAGAACACCACTCGGATTCAGATTGGGCGGGCCGTTCCTCCCAATCACGCCCCTCCAGGTCACACTGTCATTGCCCACGTGAGCGTTGAAGTCCCCCAGCAGGACAATGGAGTCCCCTGTTGGAGCGCTATCCAGCACTCGTCCCAGAGACTCCAAAAAGGGTGGGTACTCTGAACTGCTATTTGGTGCATAAGCACAAACAACAGACAGGACCCGTTCCCCAACCCGAAGGCGCAGGGAAGCTGCCCTTTCGTCCCCCGGGGTAAACCCCAACATACAGGCAGAGAGTCTTGGGGCTAACAGAAAGCCCACCCCAGCCCTCCGCCTCTCACCCGGATCAACTCCAGCAAAGAAAAGTGTCCAACCCCTCTCCAGGACTCGGGTTCCAGAGCCAACGCTATGTGTCGAGGTGAGCCCGACTATATCTAGCCGGTATCGCTCAGCCTCTTCCACAAGCTCCAGCTCCTTCCCCGCCAGAGAGGTGACGTTCCATGTCCCGATAGCCAGTTTTCCCGTCCGGGGATCGGATCGCCAAAGCTCCCGCCTCGGTCTGCCACCCGATCCACAATGCACCAGACCCTTCACTCTCCTCCTGCAGGTGGTGGGCCCACAGTTGGATGAGCCCATGTCTCCGGTTCGGGCTGGGCCCGGCCGGGCCCCATTGGCGAAAGCCCGGCCACCAGGCGCTCGTCCACGGGCCCCAACCCCAGGCCTGGCTCCAGGGTGAGACCCTGGTAACCCTCCGGGCCGGGTACTCAGACTCTTTGATTGTGTCTCCATGAAGGGTCTTCTGAACCGTTCTTTGTCTCACCCCTCCCCTAGGACCAATTTGCCATGGGTGACCCTACCAGGGGCACAAGTGCCCCAGACAACATAGCTCCTAGGATCGTTAGGGCACTCAAACTCCTCCACCACGATAAGGTGACGGTTCAAAGCAGACCGCGCCGAGATAAATTACCTGTGTGTTGTTGTCGGAGCTTCCAAAATGACCGTGTCTTCGAGGTTGGATTAGTTCGTCATTAAGTATACTCGTCCTTCTGTTCAGCACTCCCATCACTATGTATAAAAACAGAGAAATACGCAGCAACCATTGCTTCTTTGTCCATTGTTTATTTATTTATTATTCTCCACTTCCTTGTCTGTTGGCGCCTTTACGCTTGTCAGTGACGTTGATGCTGACGTCTTACAAAAGTTCCGGAAAGGTGGGGGCTGTAATGGAGACATAATAGCTGAGAGGACTGAGCCACAGGAATGTCCCGGTCACTTTCCCGCTCACAGAAATTACCCCGAAGTTCCGATAGTGGAAACGAGGCTATTGTGTCTTTTGGCACCTGAAGCTGCACTTATTAACTTTCAAACAAGTGAGGTTTAGCTAGCTATTTTACACAAACATGTCTCAGAGCTCTCACCCCTCCCATCGGGGATAATCCATCCGTATGCCGTGCCTCCTCCAGACATGGGACCGCGTATTGCCACAGTAAACGAGACTGCAAAACACCAGCTGTTGAAACGCTATGCTAATGTTCACCCTGGTTTTTCCTCTCTCTACGTCCAAATGGTTTTTGTTTTCTCCTAGCTGAAAAGGTGTTTGTCCTTTTGGGACTCTGGTATTTTTTTCCTAAAATTGAAGCGCTAACAGACGGTCGTTTCTGTCCTTCTCTCATATCCGGGATGTTCTGCTGCAAAATGCTCCAGCACGGATTAATGGAGTTTCCTACGGTGAGACAGACAGGCAGATTGTCCAAGGTTTTTAGGGAACTGCGAGGGAACCACCTTATTGATTTCTTCCGTTTTTCTTAAATCACCACAATATATTTATAGCTATACTATGTTATGTTTATGTTTAGTCATTAGCTGACGCTTTTATCCAAAGCAACTTACATACAGTATACACCTATATGGCATGTTGTGGTCTGTGGGGGAAACCGGAGTACCCAAAGGAAACCCACGCATACATGGGGAGAACATGCAACTCCACGTAGAAAAGGCAGCAGCTGGGATTCGAACCTGTGTTGCTGCAAGGCAACAGTGTTAACAACTGTGCCACCATGCAGCCCCAGCTATACTATGTTAGAACGCTGAAAAAGAAACGTTTTAAGGTAATTTGTTTTGCAAATGACCTATATCACCTTTGACCCACATTGCCTGCTGGTGGTGGTGGTCAGAGGGCTGGTGGCGCCTCTGTCTGGTCGCTTCGTCTCTGTATCTCCATCAGCATGTGAATGATCGACGTAAAGCGCTTTGTTAGTCCATTGACTTCAAGAAGCGCTATACAAATTATAATAATAATAATAATAGCTTTATGTAGCATCATCAAATATGCTATAACCTCTGAACTTTGACCCCTGGGACCATCACAAACAAGAATCCATCTTTTTCCCAATAACTCAGATTATAATGACTTTTTATTATGTTTTAATCTGAATCAACATTCTTCCAAGGGTTTGGTCGTGTCGGAAGACCACTACAGGACTCTCTTTTAGTTATAATAACTCAAAGACTCTTCAGTGTCTCCTTCTAAAAGACACTTCTTTAATTAAACTGTCTAGAAATGTCTTTAATTTGATTAATGCATTTTCTTCCACAGTACTATGAATGATTGGTCCAGCTTCAGTATTATTTCATATACATACTTTGCTAAAAAGGTTAAACTCAATATGCTTCATATTTACTTATTCAATAAGATAAACTACAGTCTTAAAGGTCTGAGCCACGTGACTTGTTAAACTCGTCCCTGATTCGTCCACATTGCTCTCAGACTTTCTCTTAGCTGTGCTCCTCCTGGAAGTTCGGGAGTTCTGGTCTAAACACTAACCAGACAACACGTCAGCTGTCAAACCGCTACACAGCTGGCCTCCTCCTGGTGATCGGCTCTCAACCCTCACGGCCGATCTCACCTCTGGCTCTCGAAGAGAAAACACGCTGTTTTCCCTTCATCTCAACATGAGCCTCACATTCCTGCAACCATGGATTATGGACTGAAACTCACTACCGCTGGTACTCTCGGACTGCTGGTCTGTCCTGCTGGTGAACCACCTCCCCAAGCGGACGTCTCTCCCCAGCTGGGTGCCCCCACCTCGACGAGGCGAGTTCACATCGGACGGATCCATCGAGACCACCCTGGTAGCAGTGAGTCAACCACTTCCTGGTAAAACTGAAGGCCTTTTGATAAGTAACACTCCACGTAGCTACATCAACTAACTCTCCAAACTAAACTAAATTAAGATAAAATGCCCCTAGCCTAAACATCACAGGCTCAGATCGTTAAAACTTATTTTAAAGACTCAACTAGAACGCAATACCACCGTGTTGACCAGCTTACTTCTTTCTTACCTCATCTGTTAAATGTTTGTACTGTCGTCAGCTTTTGTAATAAAATTCCATAAAGATTTTATTCACGACTCCTACTTCCATTCATCAACAAAACGGTACGTAAGTTAACTCACTGCTAATAGATCGAACCTAGTCATTTCCTGTCGAATTAATTCCAGCTATAAGAAAGGTAGCAGGTGCAAAGAAGCCGCATAAATCCTTAAATAGTCTGAACAATTCACAGAAGGTGTGTACAATAAACTCAAACTGTTTATTCCACTACATTTATTTATATAGCACCTTTCTCAAGTCAAAGACCACAAGGTGCTTCACAATAAAACAATGATAAAAACACAAAGGATAAAGACTTGATAGGAATACAAAATTAAAACATGATAAAAACATGATAAAACATAAAACATCATGCAACATAAAATCAGTTAAAAGCCTGACTGAATAATTGAGTCTTCAATTGTTTCTTAAAAGAGTCAACAGAATCCAGGCAACGTAGAGGAGGAGGTAAAGTGTTCCACAATCTTGGAGCCACGACTGTAAAAGATGTATCTCCCCTGGTCTTAAAATGTGATCTAGGAACCATCAACAGCCTCTGACTAGTAGACCTCAAACTACGAGGAGGACTGTAGGGCTCTAGAAGGTCTGAGATATAATCAGGGACCTGACCACACAGGGCTCTAAAAGTAAAAAAACTTAAATTTTAAAATGAATTCTAAAATGCACTGGTAACCAGTGCAGGGATCTTAAAACTGGAGTAATGTGCTGAGTCTTTCGTGTGTTGGTTAAAAGCCTTGCAGCAGCATTCTGAACAGATGGGACCTTTCTTGTTCAGACATGTAAAAAGGCTGTTTCCATAATCAAGGTGAGATGAAATAAAAACATGAATAATCATCTCTAGTTCTGCTTTTGACGTAAGATTGGATCTTAGAAATGTTTCTCAGTTGAAAAAAAGCAGTTAGGATTAAACCTGGTGAATGTCCCTCTAATGACATGGCAGAATCTAGAATAATACCAAGGTTTCTGATGTTTGGTTTGACAGAAGAAGCCAAAAATCCAAGGTGCTGCTTCATTTGATTCATTTGGTTCTCTGGGGCAAAAATTAGTGATCGAGTCTTATCAGAGTTCACCTGCAAATAGTTGTCACAGAGCCACTGTTTGACGTCGTTAAAACATTTTAACAGTGAAGACTTTAACAATAAAAGGAGTCTTAGAGATCAGCCTGCAATTATTAAGCTGTGTTGGATCCAGATAGTTTTTTAGTAATGGCTCAACGACAGCGTGTTTAAAGGAGCTAGGAAACACACCGGATGAGAGTGATGTGTTACAAATGTCTACAATACAAGGACCAATAACAGGAAAAACCTTTTTAAACAACAGAGCAGGAAGGGTGTCATTAGGACAGGTAGATGGTTTCATTCTGTCAATGATAGGTGAAAGGTCATATAAGGTCACTGGGCATGATGACGTCATCAGCAGCTGATTGTCGGGGAACTGACAGCAAACACCTGGAGCTGCAACGTGTCAGCCCCATGCATCAACGCAATATGACTAAATGTGTTTCCAGAGTGTTTTATGAAAGCTGTGAGTGTGTTACTAGCAGTGGTTGTTGTTGCAGAGCTGTCGTGTTGTACTTGGTGGAGAGGAACATGACGACCATCTTAGATCAGAGCTGCATTGAGAGAGAACTTCGGAAGAGGTGAGAGCTGGTCCTGAGAATCTGTTAATGTATTCTAACATGAGTATCTAATTAATCTGCTTTGTAAAATGGACTCCACTATGAACATCATCTGGTTTGAAATGGATTGTTATCGTGAGCAGTGCCTTTTAAACCCACCACACCATGTGTTTCAGAAACATCCACACAGTAAGGAAACTCTTAGAGGACGTCTATAAAACAGGGTTTCTCGGTCAGGACAAGAGGCTTTTTGTGTAAGTCATTTATATCTTCATTAGTGAGGTTTTTTATATTTTATTCACAATTGAAAACTATTTGTAACTCATGTCAGGATGGGGAGAATTGTGCAAATTTTAACTAAACATACATTTATTTTGATTTCAGGGATGGCAAAGAGATTGCAGTGGTGTACTTCAGGAGCGGTTACGATCCCGAGACCTACACTTCTGAACAGGTCTTTATTTAATTTGGTTTTAGATGGTTTGATAGAGAATTAGTGCAGGACATTTAGTCTTCTAAATGAACACCGTCAATACTGTAGGGCGAACTTTGTTAAAACACGTTACTGACGGCTTTTTCCACACAGCTGATTTGAAGCAAACAATCAGATCTTTATGTTTCTGTGTTACTCTGAAGCAGCCATTCATGCTGTTTGATGTAGAGAGCTTTCAAAAGGCTCCTCCTTCTTGCTGCTGTTAGAAAAATGCAGGGAAAAAACATTCATGTACATGTACCAAACATTTTTACTAAACAATCACAGGATCATTATTTAATGATCATAAACGTGTTGAGTGAAAAGCAAATTTAATGGCTAATTATTGATTACCTAATAATCAAGTATTGGTCAGACTTTAAATGGATTTTCAGCCATTTTGAAGCGTGTTTCTATGTAAAAATGATAAATATTGACCGTCTTACTCATTGTAGGGTACATGCTGGGGGTCACATGCTCCCTGTGTCCCATTCAAGAAATAACAAGCTGTGCTTTCGCTCTGCTGGGCAATGTACTCACTGATTTATCAGGAATGTTAACCCAAAGAAAACAGGCAGCGGGCTCTAACACTCTCTAATGAAAATAAATCAGTAGAGCTGAAAAACCCTGTCAACGCTTTGGGACAATGTTTAAACTCAAATGTAAGGTTGTTAGAACAGTGCTGCAAAGTTAATGGTTGTGTCATGGACTGAAGTTTTCTGGCCTATGATGTAATAACATTCAGACTGATGTTTGTGAATCGTAGTGCTGGGAGGCTCGTCTTATGATGGAGCGCTCTCTGGCTGTGAAATGTCCAGACATCAGCACTCACCTGGCGGGAGCCAAGAAGATCCAGCAGGTCCTGGCCAGACCTGGAGTCCTGGAGAGGTTTTTCCCTGATCAGCCTCAGGTGGTGCAGCAAATCAGAGTGACGTTCGCCGGCCTCTACACTCTAGACATGGTGAGGCCAAGTCACAAGACAAAACTATTCATGTGTTGGCTACACAGAGTGATATCCGAGTGTTTAATCTTTTATTTCTGTATTGTTTTTGTTTGCAGGGACCAGAGGGTGACAGAACTGTAGCGATGGCTTTGGCAGAACCAGACCAATATGTTCTGAAACCTCAGCGAGAGGGAGGAGGTACAAGACGAGACAGATCCTCATTTATTGGTTTTTATTACAGGGATCTTACTTGAAGGAATCAAATGCTTATATTTTAATGTGAGATTGATTCTCAAGGTGTTGAAAGTGTTTTAATCAGATACTTGAAACAAACTGAATTGTTAATAGATCATCACCACTGTAAGGTACTGGAAAATCTTGAAAAGCTCTTTTTGAAAGACCTTGTCTTTGATTTTAGTTAAACCCTGTATTCACTCTAATGGAAATCTTCAAGTGGAACTTTCTTCTTGGCAAAAAGCGATCTATTTACTGCTGCTAATGGCTGCTAATTTGTGGATAATATACCGTTTTTTCACAAAAACTGGAAATTTGCAGGGAATTATTACATTTGTTTCCACTATAGCTGTTACTTGGGTATAGCTGTGCTCTGCAGTTTTGTCAGACGACACCATCTAGAGGTGGAAAATGTATTGCAGCTTAAGATGTCCTGCTAGTTTTGTGTTTACAGCTAAATAAGCAATGCCTCTTGGTCATGAACGTGCACATCTAGCTGACCAACAGTCTTACTTGTCCATAAGAAATGTTGCCAACAGTGCATCAGTCTGTAATTGACATCTGTACATAGCAAATATCTAACGCTATTGGCTAATGCTGACGGGGCTTTATGGGACATGGATTGGGCTTAGCAAAAATAAAAATTGACGTATTGCCTTACCTTATATCATAGAACAGGGTCAGACTATCACTGATATGGATTTCTAAAATATGTCTACATAATTTCTGAAAGGGGGAAAACCCCAGATAGCAGATTTAACACTGAATAACTATTTATTATTACTCCTGTAATAACTTCAGTCTCAAAAATATCAAAGTGGTTCCTACAAACACTAATTTAAAAAGCATTTAAAATCACCATCACCTTCTTATACTCAGTTTTTAACAGAATTCTTTTGTTACTCATTTAACATAGAAGCAGTTTGGGACAATTCCTACAGGAATACCAAAATATTTTTATTATTAATAGTAAAATGTGAAATGAATGTAAAGGTTTATAAAATAATCTCTGATGTTTTAAAGACTTTTTCTACAAAGTTGATCCAAGTTTAGTTTTAATGACTTTCTGCTGAACTTAGTAATTTATAGTGGAACACACAGGATTAATGCTATTACCTACAGTGTAATCCTACCTGTGGGTGGGTTTGACATGTATATTATACAAATAAGAGTGCAGTTTAAAGCCGACTTGCTGATAAAATGTTCCAAGATAATAATTAAAAAAAAAATGTTGAAATGCTAACAAAAATGTTAAAGCAGACAGATGGTTTGATGGATCTATCTCCAGCTTAAAGTCTGCTGATTTGATTAAATCTTCATTTTTGTGATGTGAACATTTCAGGTAACAACTTGTATGGGTCAGAGATCACCCAGATGCTGGAGAAAGTGAAGGGGAGTCCAGAGCGAGTGGCGTACATCCTGATGGAAAAAATCTTTCCCACTCCGTCACGGAACTACTTACTGAGACGAGACGCTCCTCTCACAATCAGCAACTGCGTGAGCGAACTGGGGGTGTTTGGAGTATACATACGGTAGGTCGTAGCTCTCATATTTCTGCTTGGCTGAGACCTGTTTCAACAGACTTCTTTAACGTTCAGAGCAATTCATCTCCAGGAAATGGCACATCTTTAAAGCCATACTCAGTAGCCAGGTAAACAAACAAGGTCTCGCTAGCTAGTTTACAGAAACACAACTCGGTGCACTCACCCCTCCCATCGGGTAAAATCCATAAGCCGGCCTCCCCGCGGACATGGTACTCCGTTTTGCGACGATAACAATGCAGAGTCTAACTTCAGCCGTAGAAATGTTCCCCCAGCTTTTCCTCTTTTCACCTCCAAATGTTTTTAGTAACTTGCTAGCTGAAAAGGTGTTTTTGGGGGGGACTCTGGTATTTTTATCTTAAAATGGAAGCTCTAACCGACGGCTAATTCGCTAATTCTGACCTCCTTTCACTTTCGGGATGTTCAGACGGAAAATGTGTCCGGGCGGATTAATGCCAATCCAAGCAGTGCGGAAATGCGGCAGACAGACAGCTGGATTGTCCAATCCTATCGTTCGGACCGAACGATAGGATTGGCTGAAGTTTTTAGAGAAGTGTGGGACAACTACTTTATTGATTTCTTTCGGGTTTTTTTTAAATCTCCACAATATATTTATGGCTATACTATGTTGGAACGTTGTTAAGAGGCTTTAAAACAAAACGTTAAAAGCTACATTGTTTACCTGGCTACTGAGTATGGCTTTAATTGGCTTTCAAACGGTTGTGGACTTTGGCCAGACTTTCATTAAACCTGACTCGATCATGCTGTGAGAAATTCTTCCTTCTGAAAACCGATGCCAGAGAACAAACCGTCATGTTCGGTTCACATTTCCACATTAATTTTTAATTGTGTACCAGAAACCAAAAGATCACAAAGCCCTGTCACAAAGCCCTGTCACACCCTCAGAGCCTGGGATAAAAGCAGACTGAGGTCAAGAAAATACCTGACAGGTTCTCTGATGAATTAGACAATGACATTGTTTTTGAAAACCAAAAACACAGTGTTCTTCAAAATGAAAAAAGACATTCTCTCCTGATTGTTATCTACACCTTAAAGGCTGCTGTGTGATAGTAGGAGGAAACAGCAGCTGGCGTGGAACCAAACAGATTCAAGATGACAGCTAGAGACGTTTCTTTTGGCATAATGCTCCGAACAAGTTGATCTGTTTCTGGGTTGTAGGTTGTTATTTTAGGCATGAACCTCTACTTCTGTCCTCCACTTGTCCATTTTCATTAGTTTTAAGCATACATAAAATATGCTGTCCTGGTCTGGTACCAGGACTGGTTAAAATATGAAACAAGCAGCTAAAGTCTAAGAAAAAAACAACACTGGGAAAGCCATTCAGAAAGCCTGAAGACCTGCTGATCAAGAACACTGAAATAATACAAGAAAGTATGACTGCTTGGAAGGATAAAGATAGATGGTTTAAAATGTAAAGGTGCTGTTATTCTGCTCTTTTCTAAAAGATTTAAAGGAGATTAGATTCTGACTAAAACGTGCACTGCAGTGTTTGAGAAACAAAAGAGACTGATTTTCCCCAAAGAGAGCTCACTGTCCAGTTTGGGAATCAATTACCTTTTTATTATAATCCTCCTATTAGTGCTGTCATGCGATTGTGCGATTACTTAATTGTGATCTGTAATTAATTATTGGCATTTTTAATCACACCTAAGAAATAGCTGAGGAAAACCCTAATTTTGAGATATCTTCATTTAAATTAATTAAATGATTATGTCAGACCATAGATTGATATAAAACAACAAAAAGTGTCTTGAAGTCATTTATTGTGTTAAACAGTCTTGAACAGATTCAGTCCCAGTGCTGCTGAAACCTTTACTGGTCATTGGACTCAGTAACGGCTCTGTTAACCTCATCATCATCATCCTCCACCAAGGAGGACTTTTGATTTCAAAGGTGGGGGAATGCAACTGTCTTACATACAGAGGTGGGGGGTTGGAGGTGGAGAAGGGGGCCTTGACCTGTTTAAACAGTGCCATGATATCAACCCTACACCTACAAAAACAGCCAGTATCATTTAATATAGTGGAACATTGTTTTTAGACAGTCAAAACTACAGGGCTCTAAACTGATTTTTAAAAATGACGGGAGATCACAGAAAACTTCTCTGTCACCTTCCTGCTGTGTTTGTGTAGCAGAAGTTCACCATTAGCTTATGCAGGGAGAACAGTGATCAGATTCTAAAGAACAGTGGTGGCTGGTGAAATTGTTTTTTGGGTGGGGCACATTTTTGCTAGTCAGTTTTCAGATGCGCAAAAAAAAATCACATATCACACCACTAGGGCAGGGAATGATGCAAAATATTTTCATCTGACTGAATATTTTGCTGGTAAAAATCCCTAGTACCACCAGTTCTCTAGAAATGTGGAGCTATTAGGTCTAATTCTACACATCAAACAGTAAAGAAATCATAAAGTCTTCATAAGGAGACCTTAGAATAATATCAATATAATCAGATACAAATAAAAATAAAAAAACAACCACAATGTGGTCACAACAGAAGTTGTAAAAGTTTCAAGGAAAAAACAACCTGGCAAAGTCAAAAACATTACTTAATATTCACAATTAGCTTTCTACTGACACCACAAACAAATAAATCAATCTCTAACTAATACAGTCAGATAATTAATGTTACAATTCATACAACAACCACTAACCAAGCAAGTCATGACAATCAGCTCAACTAATGAAGTGAATTAACAACAAAATAAAGTCAAATCCACTGATAAGTCCCATCAAACCCAGTCAGACCAAACTTCCTTAAAACGCCATAATAATTTAATGAAAAGTAGAGTAAACGCATGAAAAACGGGCTAAACTACATAAACCAACGTATTCAATCAGCAGTACCTGTATTTCTCTAACATTCGGCATACACCTCAACAAACACATGTCGCTATTTAAGGTATAAATTCACTCATCAGGACTTAGTACTGCTAGCCGCGGCTAGCTCCGCCTATGGGGTTTTTGAATGGGAAAATCCGTGACAGACACATAGTCATTAAGAAAAGAAACAAACAAACGAAGTCACTCACCACTGAGTTGATGAAATCAGGACAAATTGAATCATTCGGCTTGTTTTCACAAGTGGGCAAGAAGGATTCTTTGAATAAATATCCATTTTCTACCCTCCATTAAAAAGAGAGCAAGAACTTCCGGTTTCGGTCTGAGCAACACTCCGGTCTCCTGCCGTTGTGTGCATGTCACACAGGGACGCTGAAGACCTGCGTCCCGAGCGATCTCCTATTTTTTGCACTCACAGCGCATGCGTCAGGGAAAAATTGCCAGTGCGCATGCGTCAGGGGCAGAAAACAATGCGCTATGTTGGGACGGCGTCCCGTCCAGACATGTGCAGTAGAACCCAAAGAAACACGACCTATCGGTCCAGTAAAAAATAGTAAGAAAACCTTTCTAAACTACACCTAAATGCAGATTATACACAGCACTTATTGTATATATAATGGATGGCTCGTTTAGTTTTATTTTTATGTTAGTTTTTTATACTTTGTGATCCCTATTTCTCTTCTTCTTCCTCTTGGGACTGGTGGGGCGGCGCCCGAGCGCCCCCTATGGACGGGCCGCCACTGCTAAAGAAGTCAAATTGCTCAAACCTGCTGAACGTTATGAGTGAGAGTTAGGTAATTTTTGCTGTTTGTTTTGTGAATCTGACACTGAGAGAAGCAGATAGTGAGGTTCCTTTGTTTGGTGTTAGAGAGTCTGTCTGCCAGTTTTCTGTTGGTCTAATAAGAGTTAAACAATCCACCAGACCTTGTGCTTCACAGTTAAAAATATAGATTCAAAATTTAAGAAGTTCAGAAGTTCACCTTTTCTCAGTGGAAGCCCTTTGCACCATTCATGCTTCAAATCATTGCTGCTTTTATTATTAACACATTATTTTAAAGTAGCGTTGTGCAGCCCTGGTCTGCGGTCGATAGGATGACAGCCAGAAATCAGACCTAATAAAGATACACACACATATAGGTTCATGGTGCACATGCATGTCTGTTTAATGACATGATCCCTTACTCTTCACATCCCAACTCTAAACACAGAGACAGATTATAACTAAAAACACAAGTTTACTCATTTAGTTTTGCAGCTGTAGTCTCACAATGCTACTTTCTGTGTAATTTTTTTTAAGGAATGGATAATTATTCCAACAAATTTTTAGGCTCTCTGAAATTGTCGTTTTAGGAGATTTGCCAATAAACACTCATGCTTCATCCTTTCACCAGCTCAAATCTGCATTAACTTACAATAATAGTGCGTTTTACTGCTGCACAACGTTCACAAATGAGGGATTGTTTTGCATGTTTGTCGAGTTTAGCACGGCCTGCTTTACAATGCAATTAATCAGTCCTTCACTTCACTGTTTTGACATTTTTTAAATGACTTCTACAGGTGTGCTGTTTGTATTTCATAAATGATGTGCTCTGTTCTTTACACAGACACCAGGAAAAATAGTGCCAAACACATTTCAACACCTTTTCATGTAGTTTAGGAGTGTCTCTGCCAATCCATGATTTCTCTTCATTCCTGTGTGTAGGCCTGATCTTTGGTAAGACCATGAGGAAAGTAACACGCCTACACTGTATATCTGCATTCAAACGGAGGCGTGTCAAGGGGCGAGTGTGTTATTCCCTCGTGTGGGTTCAGTGTCACGTTGATCGTGATGCATAAATTAAGGAAATGTGCTTAGGTTCAGCGTGTGTGTTTGGATTTGTGCATGCATACATCGTTTTTTCAGTTAGATGTCTTAGAGTGAGTTCCTTTCTATGTGAAATGCTGTAATACTTCATTGACTTTTGTCTTTTCTGTTTTTGCTTTCACACAGGCAGGGAAAAGACATGCTGATGAACGAGTGTGTGGGTCATCTGCTGAGAACCAAGAGTTCTGAACATTCAGACGGGGGAGTCGCTTCTGGTGTGGCCGTTCTGGACAATCCTCTGCTCGTCTGAAGACGAGTCTACAGGCGAGTCTACTCATCTGCCACCTGCAGACGACGGCAGCCAACAAATCGCACTGCAGCTTTCACTGTGACAGAATCAGATACCGGAAGTGTAGGATCAGGTTGTTAACGTTAAATCATCTTTCCCTTCATTAGACATGACTATCTTTATCAGGGTTTGTTCTGTTTTGGTTCTTATTTTCTAACATTTGTGATGAATAGATTTGTACGTCTGAAATCTTGATCAGTGATCTGTTTAGAGGCTTCTTCTCTGTAGGGGAACATTTTAATGGGATTTTCGTTTCTGCACACTTAAAGCTTTAATATTTGGAACAGGATTTTTATCTGGTGGTGTTCTGAAGTAACTACATGATGTAAACAGCAAATGACCAAACACTTAAAACAGAACACTAGACATCAGTTTGATCTGAGGGGGAACAAAAACCTACCTGTAGGACCAACTAAAGTGTTGTTTTGTGCTTGAATGTTTGATTTTTGATGATTTGTGAATTAAATTCATCAGACAAAATATACGACTTGTAATTTTAAGAGTCACACGGAATCTTTCATTCATAAAGGACTGTGAGGAAACTTAATCAGAAATGATCATGATTGATGCAATAAAAAGACAATCTCAGGTTAAAGATCTGCAACAACAAACATTCTATAGGATGATGGAAAAGTAAAGTGACCTTTAAAAGCATCGAGATTTCATTATATTCTTGCTGTTTGTGCTTTTTTAGTGTGTCTTTTGCGTTACTTTTTATTTTTCCATCAATAAACTGAAAAATGTTTAAAACATTATTCTAATTGGTCATTTCTACCCTTTAATAATAGTTCTGAATAAGTCTGTACTCAGCATGGAGGTTCCTACACTGATCCAGTCACTTGGTTATGGCGTTCCTCAAACACTTTTCCTGCTTTTATCTTACATATAATAAAAATTCTATATTGATCAGTAATTTGATCTAACAGCTGTTGTCAACATTACTTAAAGTATCCAGACTGCAGAATTGATTTAGTTATAAAGTATGAATCTGAATTCTACCTATCAGATGTTACAATTATTTCTCAAAGTAATAAAACTTTGCAAGATAAAAACGAATCCACAGATCTGTTTTTAATAAATCCTGGATGTAAACATGTTTTCTCTTTCTGCTCTGTGGAGGACGGTCGCATTCCCTTCTTCTCCCTCTCTCTGTGTTCCCTGCTGCTTTGTGGTGTGAAATTCGGAGCACTTTCCTCATCTCATTTTGGAATATTCAACATTTTATTGTCATGGAATTGATCAGCTGGACTCTGATTGCTATTGATAAAGTTTTTCCCACTTTTTGTACGGTGACGGGGGGCGCTGAGCTGTCCTGGAAAGCTTCCAGCGGGATATATTATGAATTCCTGGTGGAAGATAATGCATCTCCCTCTTCTTTCCATGGAAGACGAAGATTTCTACATGATTCGGATTATGTTCACCAGGTTTCTACTGATTGGAGCTTGTGGATCCCTGGGGGACCGCAATATTCTGGAGAAGACGGGTTCTATTGGGAAACTACTCGCTCTCACTGAGTGTGTCAGGCCGGGGGACTCAGACTCTTGGCGCTGCAAGATCTAATCATAAGATTGTGGATCTTAGCTGACTTGTGCGCAATTTTGGAACCAGCTTGGAGAGAAGTCCTGGCTCAAAGGAATGCCCATAATTTGGCTGAATTGGAAGTATGGAGACAGCTGCAGGACCAGGGCAGGATTATGATTGCCGGGGGCCCTGGGCACCAAATATTTAAGGGCCCCTGACCCCCACCCCACCCACAACGGGAATATTAGGAATTATGTCAATTAAGTTCAAATGATTTGTGGTCACCCCCCCCCCCCACACACACACACACACACACTGCAGAAATGAACAACAATATAGTAATTGTCAGTGTGTTTCTTACCTCTTTTGTATGTTGATTATAATTGCAACACCAGACTAATATTATCAGGAATATTCTACAGAAAATGTAATAAAGACACAGAACGCTCTAAAACAGAGCTCACCAACCTTTTCTAAGCTAAGATCAGTGTTTAACTGAGGGCTGAGATCTAACATTTAAAACTGTCATTTATAAAACTCTGAAAATCAAAAATGTGAAAAATGTTTCTTTTATTAACAAAGTTTGTTTTTACAACTGATTATTCAGATTATTATTTGCTTGTTGTCAGAGGATGATGTTACCTGAAATAGGACATCACTCTCTTAAGATCTACAAAAAGACAACATTGATCAGAGACAGCTGTAAATAAAGCTGATCAATTTCACACTGAATCATTTTAAAATGTCAATAAAACAGGAATCAGTCATTATCTAACACCCAGACTGCTGCTGGTCCTCAAACCAGTCAGAACTTCTGAGAAACATCAAGTCTTCATCCTGATGCGTCTGGTTTACAGTTCATCTGACAACCTGAACTCAGTCATGTGTTTTGTTAAGGAACAATATGAGCTGAACTTTGACCTCTTCAATCAGACAAAAACACATGAATCTAAATCTGCTGGACTAACTAACCAGGTGAACTAGTTAACTAACCAGATGAACTAGTTAACTAACCAGACGAACTAGTTAACTAACCAGGTGAACTAGTTCACATTGTTTCCACTAACAAGTTCAGAACAGGGAAAAAACTAACCAGACTGAACTCAGTGTTTCATCTAAAACTGTATAAAAGCAGCTAATCAAGGTGATGCTGACTGGACTCCATCAGTTTCACCATGGTTTCATTTAGATCAGGTCTGAGGGGAAAACTTAGATCTGAATCCAAACCCATCCAGGTGTTTGTTGCTCAGTGGCAGGACGGTACTGATCTGTGCTCAGAGCTGACGTCCAGCGCTCTATCAGCTTCAGCTCAGCGATGCTGCGTCTGCCATGCGCAGACCAGGACGCAAACGCTCCAGCTTGGACACTGAGCTCCGTGCGTAACGCAATCATCTGGAAGCCCTGGCCTCAGTGTGTTCACGTTCCTGTGATACGGAGGATTCGTCACTGGCCATGATGACATTTTAACTCGGGCGCAGCGTGCAGGACAGCAAGTTCGGTGTTGCGTTGCGCCTCTTCAGCTTGGCGCAGCTGTCATCCAACAAACGCACTTTGGATGCGGCGCACCGTTTCCACTGGCTCCTATATAAATTAATACACGAGCTTTGGGTAATGACTGAAAGAAGGTTATCGCGGATACAAGCAGCCGAAATGAGTTTCCCCCCAGATGGGTGAGGAGCTCGGAGATTCATGAGGGACTCTGTTAGAACCTCTGCTCCTCCATATCGAGAGGAGCCAGTGGAGGTGATTCGGGCTGCCAGCTGATAGAGGTGGCTGGGGATGAGTGGGCGGTCTGGGATTTCCGATTTGGGATGACGTTTGAAGAGGTGTTTTTTCTTATACTGCGGTCTCACGTGGGCCCCTAGTGGGCGTGGGCCCCTGGGCTTGTGCCCACTTTGCCCATTGGATAATCTGGCCTTGTGCAGTACTCTAAGTCAGAGAGAAAATGGTTCTCTGTCTGAAGCCAAAACAAATCCTATAATCTAATCTGACTCCCTCCAACCTTGGAGTTGGGACCCACAACTCCCCCCTCTGGAATGTATGAGGAAGCTGACCTGGAATAACGTTCTCCATCTCCTTATCGACTCCTTCCACTTCTGTTAACTCGGTCTGAAGGCCGCGCTAATGCTGCGAACTGGATCGAGGGCATGGGTGTTCCCTTTACCTTCCCACCCACCATCACATGTCTTATGTTTTTGTGATTGTCAGAGTTTTGTGCTTTTTATGTCTGAGGCTTTTTTGTCCTGTTCAAGTCTCTGAGCTCCCTTGAGCCTAGGGAAAGGGACATGTTTTTTTTTATCACCTCCACACACCCTACCCTCCAAGCGTTTACCTCTCTACAAAAGGGAGCGCGTAGAAATGCGCATGCCCGTATTAAGTTGTTTGTCTTAATCTTGGAAACAGCTGTACTGAAACTAAGTTTCGTTGTGTCAGGACGCTGATGCAATGACAATAAAGTCATCTTGTATTTTGTATCTTGTTTTGTTCACATTTGCACATTCATTTTTAAATATGGACCAAAAACTAAAGGATCCCAAAGCCCTGTCACACCCTCAGAGCCTGGGAGAAAAGCAGATTGAGGTAAAGAAAATACCTGACAGGTACTCTATGAACTCGTTAATGACAATGGTTTTGAAAACCACAAACACAGTGTTCTTCAAAATGAAAAAGACATTCTCAGCTAATTGTTATCATCTCTGTGTGATGGTAGGAGGAAACCGCAGCTGGCGTGGAACCAAACAGATTCAAGGTGAAAGCTAGAGGCGTTATTCTTTAGCATAATGCTCTGAACCAGATCTATTTTTCTGGGTTGTAGGTTGTTCTTCTGGGCATGAAACCTCTACTTCTGTCCTCCACTTGTCCATGTTTTTATATTTTTAAAGCATAAATAAAATGTGCTGTCCTAAAACAACAACACTGGGAAAGCCTGAAGACCTGCTGGTCAAGAACACTCTGAAACATTACAAGAGAGCATGAATGCTTGGAAGTGAAGTCTACAGATGGATGGTTTAAAATGTAAAGGTGCTGTTATTCTGCTCTTTTCTAAAAGATTTAAAGGAGTTTAGATTATGACTAAAACGTGCACTGCAGTGTTTGAGAAACAAAAAGAGACTGATTTCCCCCAAAGGGAGCCCACTGTCCAGATTGGGAATCAATTACCTTTTTATTTTAATCTTTTCAATTAATTATTGAATGTCAAAAGGCTCAATGATGTCTGTAATTTACAAAAGGTCTCATTGATTTAGAAATGTAACTCTGGGAGGTGAGTACCTTTTTGTTCTTCGTTCCTTCAGACCTGGAGATCACAGAAACCTTGTCTCTCTCACTTTCCTGCTGTGTTTGTGTAACAAAAGTTCACCATTAGAATATGCAGGGAGAAGAACGGGGATCAGATTCTATTGAGTTTAACATTAAATCATCATCAAGTTTAGGCTTCTTCTCTGTAGGGGAACATTTTAATGGGATTTTCATTTCTGCACACTTACAGCTTTAATATTTGGAACAAGATTGCCATCTGGTGGTGTTCTGAAGTAACTACATGATGTAAACAGCAAATGACCAAACACTTAGAACACTAGACACCAGTTTGATCTGAGGGGAAACAAAAACCTACCTGTAGGACCAACTAAAGTGTTGTTTTGTGCTTGAATGTTTGATTTTTGATGATTTGTGAATGAAATTCAGTAGACAAAATATACGACTTGTCATTTTAACCTTTTCATGCACGCATTATGAATAAAATTGTCTAGATTTTTAAAATATTGATTTTACATGTGCCTAAAACTGAAAAGCATTTTGAATTTTTAAAAATCTGGTTTTATATAGAAGTTATTTTACTGTCCTAGTATGTGGACGTTGTACAACAAAGGAGTCAAATGAACAAAAATCAGATTTTTAACTAGTAAGTTTTTTTTTTGTGTTCAAATATTAATTTAACAAATTTAAATAAAAAAGAAACAAACATTTGGTAAACATCTAAACATAAATAATGACCTAACTACTCTGAAAAAATGGCTTTAATGAGGTTGTGGAAATCACATAAATGTATTTTATATATTCTGCATGATTTATTTATGTTTCTGGTCTAAACATGTCTTAGTTTTTGAAAGCTCTCTACATCAAACAGCATGAATGGCTGCTTCAGAGTAACACAGAAACACAAAGATCGGATTGTTTGCTTCAAATCAGCTGTGTGGAAAAAGCCGTCAGTAACGTGTTTTAACAAAGTTCGCCCTACAGTATTGATGGTGTTCATTTAGAGGACTAAATGTCCTGCACTAATTCTCTATCAAACCGTCTAAAACCAAATTAAATAAAGACCTGTTCAGAAGTGTAGGTCTCGGGACCGTAACCGCTCCTGAAGTACACCACTGCTACCTATTTGCCATCCCTGAAATCAAAATAAATGTATGTTTAGTTAAAATGTGCACAATTCTCCCCATCCTGACATGAGTTACAAATAGTTTTCAATTGTGAAATTTCTCCAAACACAGCATCCCAGTAAACTTCAAACCCAACAACACCCTCAGACAGAAACTGGTTCACCCTAAGGACAAGACTCCCAAACAGAAGATCAGTGGCGTTGTTTATGCAGTCCAGTGCAGTGAGGACTGTTCAGACCTTTACATTGGAGAAACAAAACAACAACTGCACAAGCGCATGTCTCAACACAGGAGAGGCCACATCATCAGGCCAGGACTCAGCAGTCCACCTCCACCTCAAAGACAAGGGACACACCTTTGAAAACGACAACGTTTGGACAGAGAAGACCGATGGTTTGAGAGAGGAGTTAAAGAAGCCATCTATGTCAAACGTGAAAAACCAACTTTAAACAGAGGGGGACTCAGATTTCGTCTTTCCAGCACTTACCAGTCTGCTTTGAACTTAATTCCCAGACAATTCACGCCTCTAATCAAAACACCTGACCAGGACTCCAGTTGAACACAATGGAGCAAACACCTCCTCAGTAGGCAGGTAGGAGGTGTGTCACAGACAGAGGAAGACAAGCACAGTATATAAGACTCTCTCTCCTTGACTTAAGACAGAATTGACAGAGCTCCTCGGATGAGCAGCGAAACGTCTTCAAAGAACCAAATAAGTCCAGTTGCCTTTATTTAAAACCCTTCTTTGGATTCTCAGCTGTATACCTGATATTCGTGTGAAACATTTCGAGCTGGACATTAGCTGTTAAAGCTAGCTAAGGTAAGTGGCTAGTGAGCAACTTTCACCTACTGACTGTGACTCAGCACTGTTTAGTGGTATTTCATTGTGCATAATGTCTGTTCTGTCACCTGTTATTTCGTGATACATGTCTAACCCACGCTACGCTGAATTACTACTAACCTACATAACAGCAAAAGAGCAGTGGTCTGTTATTTCAGAAGTTATAAACGGTGACATGGCTCCTGTTGTATGTTTTGGACCTGAACTCTGTTAAATGCACTGGCAGGTTATCAGAAGCAGATAACTAGCCAGAAAGAAAGCAAATCAAGAAACAGAATGAATCTTTATTGTCTTTTTTAGCCAATAATATAATAAAACATGTTGCTCTTTTGTGTCATATGGGCTGTTTTTGTTTTGTTGATGAAATTTGTGTGGGTATGAATGAATGGATTTGTGTCTTGTTTACATCAGTATATAACTCCAGAAAAATGTAAAGAAAAAACAAACAATATCTATGTTTATGGATACATTTAAAAAAAAACACCAAAAAATTCTAATTTCTGCTGCATGAGCAAGGGTAATCGAACCAGGAGTAGGCTAAAGCCAGAGTTTATTCACACCTATCCCTAAAAAAACTCTGATATAATCAGAAAAATTACAAGATAGAAGAGAGAGAAAAAGATATCTATGATCAACAAATATTTACATAGTGTTTCAGTGTGCTATACTAAATAATCCAAAGTATGCATTCAACCAGTCTTTGATGTAACTCCATATTAACCATGACTAAAATTTTTAAGATAACCACTGATTTATAAACTTTTAATTGGTTCCACGATTTGACTCCCAAAAATGAAACCGTATATACTTCACACTGGTTCGTACGGGAGATCTGTCAAACATCAATGATCTGTGTAAGTTATTGTTGATCCTCTCCTGTTTTGTATTTGAACCAGAATGGCTCAGGGGAATCCAGACGAGGTGCTGATGAACGCTGCTCTGATAGAAGAACTGGCAGAAGTGGCAAAAGATGAAGCTCTGCTTCAGGGAGTTTTAATGAGGACCAAAGAGACTCCAACCTCATCTGAGGTGTGATTAAAAAATATATTTAAAGAACAAAGTCAAATAATGTGTCTGAGATCTGTTTTATCTTCTTTTTTGTGATTAAACAAAGTAATTAGGCATTGGATTGTAATAAGGGAAGAAAACTAGTACTTTTGGAAAAAAATAGTTTATTGAACTTTAATCAGAGCATGAAAGTCAGGTCTTTTTTAAAGAGTTTATTAGGCTCTTTATCACTGACAGAAAGGCAATTAAGGTGTTTGCTGCAGGCAACAATGGAGGGCATAATTCAATGTGAATGTGTTGTTAAACCAGTGCAGATGAAGCAGGCATGGCCAGTTATGTCATGTGCTTTTAAGACACAGGATGTCAGATGGATCCACGTTGATCCACTGAGTACAACTGAAGTTGGTTTTGTTCATTCCTCACAAGTCACATTCAGGGACAATGTTATGATAACAGCATTTTTAAATGTTTTCATTCCTTTTTCCTGTACATTCTACAACTTGTTTCTCAGCTGGTGACCTATGCTCCGCTTACACTCTTCCCTTCGCCCGTGCCAAAAGCCTCGTTCCTCCAGGCTGTTGCAGTGCAAACTCACTTCAACACGCTGGTGGACAGAATCAGTCAGGACTCAGAATTCTTGCAAGAGGCTTTAGCCAGGTAGGACATAACAGAACTATCTGGAATTATTACCATGTATGAGTTTGGTTTTGTGGAGCAGTTTCATAAAACACTAAGACATGACCAAACCAGAGTTTTACCTAAAAATACTTTATTATCACATCCTCATGTGATGGAAATAACTAAAGTTTGTTTACTTCATAAACAGTGTTGTGTTTTTTAATAACTTGTCAGGATTTTAACAGAATCTCTATTTGTAGCACCATTGAAGTGGATGATTTCACTGCGAGGTTGTTCAAGATTCACCAGCAAGTCCTTAATGAAGGAAGGTCTCAGGTATGGCTTAAGAATTTTATATCAGACTGAATTATTAGGGGAAACTTGTGTGTGCGGTGGCAATATGTTTGATATTTTTCAGTCATTTTGGGTAGGGTCAAGGTTTGTACAAAAAGGGTTTTGGATTTTTTTCTCAATACTTTTCGAGATGTCATTACTAGTAGCTGCTTCAGTTTTACACAGCCATCTTTTCCAGGCTGTCTGTAATGTTTGCACTGAATGATTGGTATTTTATAGTGAATACGGTTTTCTACCTTTATTTTTTTGGCCTTGTTTTTTTCTTAGTCTATCGTGTTGGGGCTCAATCGGTCCGACTACATGCTGGACCAGAAATCTTCTCTAAAGCAGATAGAGATCAATACAGTCGCTGCGAGTTTTGGAGGCCTCACATCGCGCATGCCAGATATACACAGGTGAGTAATTCCTTAGGTCGCTGTCACTCACTGGTGCATTTAGCCAGTGTTTGAATTTTTGTTGTTGTTGATTTGTTTAAATATATATTTAATTGGATCACATGTGTCACTATTCTTAGACCAATGCCCCAAGGGTACAAAAGGGAAACATTGCTCTTATTCACATTTTCTCTTTAGCTGTGTGGAAAAAAATACTAGTGATATTGCCTTCGGTTCAGGAGAAATGGCATGCATGTCATCTCTGGGCTGCTGAAGCTCTAACTGAGGCTGTGCATGAACATTTGCACAGAAGCATGAAAGGTGGTAGAGATTTACCATGTTTTCTAAGTGAACAGTGTTATTATATGATTAGTTTTGTTTGAATTTTTGGTCTTGCTTGACAGATGGACCCTGAAGATGGCTGGTATGATAGAAGAGAGTCAGCGCATCTTGGACAACAAACCAGTGGCTGGTCTGGCCAGGGCCATTGCAAAAGCCTGGGAGCTCTATGGATCAGAGAGGTAGAAGAAAAGTACATGTTTAAAATTTGTTCTACAGAGCTGGTGCCAGTTTGGCACTGGTTTCTAGGGCTGGGTATTGTTAGGAATATCACAATTCGATTGGATTTCGATTCTTCAGGCTTCGATTCGATATTCATCTATTAGCTTCCATATCGATTCAATAATAAGTAAATACACAAGTAATTAAGTACCTAACGGCTCTACGTTAACTTTTTTAGCTCATAGCACTGGTGCTACAGAGGTTGCAGATTTTGTAGCACAGAACAAAAGGTTGTAGCACCAGCATAAAAATTCAGCTACAATATCTAAAAGCCAAAATTAGTACTTTTTAGTTGTTGGTTTTTTTTTTTTTTCAGTTTTTTCAAAAACTTGAAACTGAAAAAAAAGAACCTGAAATAAAAAAACTGAAACTGAAAAAAGAATAGAAACTCTGAAAATAAAGTGTCAATGTAAAAAAAAAGCTATTTTTGTGGGTTTGTTTCAGTTTCAGTGTATTTTTCGGTTTCAATTTTTTTTCTTTCAGTATCAATGTTTTGTTTTTCAGTTTTAACATTTTATTTTTCCGTTTATTTTTTTCTTCAGTTTCAGTTTACCCCGTCATCGTTTTAGCCCCATAGACCACAGGGTTCTAGAAGGTCTGAGATATAATCAGCGAACTGACCACACAGGGCTCTAAAAGTAAAAAACTAACATTTTAAAATGAATTCTAAAATGCACTGGTAACCAGTGCAGGGATCTTAAAACTGGAGTAATGTGCTGACTCTTTCCTGTGTTGGTTAAAAGCCTTGCAGCAGCATTCTGAACTGACTGGAGATGGAACCTTTCTTGTTCAGACATGTAAAAAGGCGAGATGAAATAAAAGCATGAATAATCATCATCTCTTATTCTGCTTTTGACATGAGAGTTTGGATCTTAGAGATATTTCTCAGTTGAAAAAAGCAGTTACAGATTAAACCTGGTGAATGTCCCTCTAATGACATGGCAGAATCTAGAATAATACCAAGGTTTCTGATGTTTGGTTTGACAGAAGAAGCCAAAAATCCAAGGTGCTGCTTCATTTGATTCATTTGGTTCTCTGGGGCAAAAATTAGTGATTGAGTCTTATCAGAGTTCACCTGCAAATAGTTGTCACAGAGCCACTGTTTGACGTCGTTAAAACATTTTAACAGTGAAGACTTTAACAATAAAAGGAGTCTTAGAGATCAGCCTGTAATTATTAAGCTGTGTTGGATCCAGATAGTTTTTTAGTAATGCTCAACGACAGCGTGTTTAAAGGAGCTAGGAAACACACCGGATGAGAGTGATGTGTTACAAATGTCTACAATACAGGGACCAATAACAGGAAAAACCTTTTTAAACAACAGAGCAGGAAGGGTGTCATTAGGACAGGTAGATGGTTTCATTCTGTCAATGATAGGTGAAAGGTCAGATAAGGTCACTGGGGCATGATGACGTCATCAACAGCTGATTGTCGGGGAACTGACAGCAAACACCTGGAGCGGTGATGCTGCGATGTGTCAGCCCCATGCATCAACGCAATATGACTACATGTGTTTCCATAGTGTTTTTATGAAAGCTGTGAGTGTGTTACCAGCAGCGGTTGTCGTTTCAGAGCTGTCGTGATGTACTTGGTGGAGACGGACGTGATGAACGTGTTTGATCAGCGCTGCATTGAGAGAGAACTTCGGAAGAGGTGAGAGCTGGTCCTGAGAATCTGTTAATGTATTCTAACATGAGTATCTAATCAGTCTGCTTTGTAAAATGGACTCCACTATGAACATCATCTGGTTTGAAATGGATTGTTATCGTGAGCAGTGCCTTTTAAACCCACCACACCATGTGTTTCAGAAACATCCACACAGTAAGGAAAAGCTTTGAGGACGTCTATAAAACAGGGTTTCTCGGTCAGGACCAGAGGCTTTTTGTGTAAGTCATTTATATCTTCATTAGTGAGGTTTTTTATATTTTATTCACAATTGAAAACTATTTGTAACATGTCAGGATGGGGAGAAATGTGCAAATTTTAACTAAACATACATTTATTTTAAACATACAAAAATTATTTTGATTTCAGGGATGGCAAAGAGGTTGCAGTGGTGTACTTCAGGAGCGGTTACGTTCCCGAGAACTACACTTCTGAACAGGTCTTTATTTAATTTGGTTTTAGATGGTTTGATAGAGAATTAGTGCAGGACATTTAGTCTTCTAAATGAACATCGTCAATACTGTAGGGCGAACTTTGTTAAAACACGTTACTGACGGCTTTTTCCACACAGCTGATTTGAAGCAAACAATCAGATCTTTATGTTTCTGTGTTACTCTGAAGCAGCCATTCATGCTGTTTGATGTAGAGAGCTTTCAAAAGGCTCCTCCTTCTTGCTGCTGTTAGAAAAATGCAGGGAAAAAACATTCATGTACATGTACCAAACATTTTTACTAAACAATCACAGGATCATTATTTAATGATCATAAACGTGTTGAGTGAAAAGCAAATTTAATGGCTAATTATTGATTACCTAATGATCAAGTATTGGTCAGATTTTAAATGGATTTTCAGCCATTTTGAAGCGTGTTTCTATGTAAAAATGATAAATATTGACCGTCTTACTCATTGTAGGGTACATGCTGGGGGTCACATGCTCCCTGTGTCCCATTCAAGAAAGAGCAAGCTGTGCTTTCGCTCTGCTGGGCAATGTGCTCACTGATTTATCAGGAATGTTAACCCAAAGAAAACAGGCAGCGGGCTCTAACACTCTCTAATGAAAATCAGTATAGCTGATTCACATTCAGACTGATGTTTGTGAATCGTAGTGCTGGGAGGCTCGTCTTATGATGGAGCGCTCTCTGGCTGTGAAATGTCCAGACATCAGCACTCACCTGGCGGGAGCCAAGAAGATCCAGCAGGTCCTGGCCAGACCTGGAGTCCTGGAGAGGTTTTTCCCTGATCAGCCTCAGGTGGTGCAGCAAATCAGAGTGACGTTCGCCGGCCTCTATACTCTAGACATGGTGAGGCCAAGTCACAAGACAAAACTATTCATGTGTTGGCTACACAGAGTGATATCTGAGTGATTAATCTTTTATTTCTGTATTGTTTTTGTTTGCAGGGACCAGAGGGTGACAGAACTGTAGCGATGGCTTTGGCAGAACCAGACCGATATGTTCTGAAACCTCAGCGAGAGGGAGGAGGTACAAGACGAGACAGATCCTCATTTATTGGTTTTTATTACAGGGATCTTACTTGAAGGAATCAAATGCTTATATTTTAATGTGAGATTGATTCTCAAGGTGTTGAAAGAACAAACTGAATTGGTAATAGATCATCACCACTGGAAGGTACTGGAAAATCTTGAAAAGCTCTTTTTGAAAGACCTTGTCTTTGATTTTAGTTAAACCCTTTATTCACTCTAATGGAAATCTTCAAGTGGAACTTTCTTCTTGGCTAAAAGCGATCTATTTACTGCTGCTAATGGCTGCTAATTTGTGGATAATATACCGTTTTTTCACAAAAACTGGAAATTTGCAGGGAATTATTAAATTTGTTTCCACTATAGCTGTTACTTGGGTATAGCTGTACTCTGCAGTTTTGTCAGACGGCACCATCTAGAGGCAGAAAATGTATTGCAGCTTAAGATGTCCTGCTAGTTTTGTGTTTACAGCTAAATAAGCAATGCCTCTTGGTTATGAACGTGCACATCTAGCTGACCAACAGTCTTACTTGTCCATAAGAAATGTTGCCAACAGTGCATCAGTCTGTAATTGACATCTGTACATAGCAAATATCTAACGCTATTGGCTAATGCTGACGGGGCTCTATGGGACATGGATTGGGCTTAGCAAAAATAAAAATTGACGTATTGCCTTACCTTATATCATAGAACAGGGTCAGACTATCACTGTTATGGATTTCTAAAAAATTTCTACATAATTTCTGAAAGGGGGAAAACCCCAGATAGCAGATTTAACACTGAATAACTGTTTATTATTACTCCTGTAATAACTTCAGTCTCAAAAATATCAAAGTGGTTCCTACAAACACTAATTTAAAAAGCATTTAAAATCACCATCACCTTCTTATACTCAGTTTTTAACAGAATTCTTTTGTTACTCATTTAACAGATGGTTTGATGGATCTATCTCCAGCTTAAAGTCTGCTGATTTGATTAAATCATCATTTTTGTGATGTGAACATTTCAGGTAACAACTTGTATGGGTCAGAGATCACCCAGATGCTGGAGAAAGTGAAGGGGAGTCCAGAGCGAATGGCGTACATCCTGATGGAAAAAATCTTTCCCACTCCGTCACGGAACTACTTACTGAGACGAGACGCTCCTCTCACAATCAGCAACTGCGTGAGCGAACTGGGGGTGTTTGGAGTATATGTACGGTAGGTCGTAGCTCTCATATTTCTGCTTTTCTGTAACTTATACTGTAGACGGAGACCTGTTTCAACAGACTTCTTTAACGTTCAGAGCAATTCATCTCCAGGAAATGGCACATCTTTAATTGGCTTTCAAACGGTTGTGGACTTTGGCCAGACTTTCATTAAACCTGATTCGATCATGCTGTGAGAGAAATTCTTCCTTCTGAAAACCGATGCCAGAGAACAAACCGTCATGTTTGGTTCACATTAATTTTTAATTGTGCACCAAAAACCAAAAGATCACAAAGCCCTGTCACAAAGCCCTGTCACACCCTCAGAGCCTGGGATAAAAGCAGACTGAGGTCAAGAAAATACCTGACAGGTTCTCTGATGAATTAGACAATAACATTGTTTTTGAAGACCAAAAACACAGTGTTCTTCAAAATGAAAAAAGATATTCTCTCCCGATTGTTATCTACACCTTAAAGGCTGCTGTGTGATGGTAGGAGGAAACAGCAGCTGGCGTGGAACCAAACACATTCAAGATGACAGCTAGAGACGTTTCTTTTGACATAATGCTCCGAACAAGTTCACCAAGATCACCAACGGTGATCAGATTCTAAAGAAGTCAAATTGCTCAAACCTGCTAAATGTTATGGGTGAGTTTATTGCCGGCATAATTTTTGCTGTTTGCTTTGTGAATCTGACACTGAGAGAAGCAGATAGTGAGGTTCCTTTGTTTGGTGTTAGAGAGTCTGTCTGCCAGTTTTCTGTTGGTCTAATAAGAGTTAAACAATCCACCAGACCTTGTGCTTCACAGTTAAAAATATAGATTCAAAATTTAAGAAGTTCAGAAGTTCACCTTTTCTCAGTGGGAGTCTTTTGCACCATTCATGCTTCAAATCATTGCTGCTTTTATTATTAACACATTATTTTAAAGTAGCGTTGTGCAGCCCTGGTCTGCGGTCGATAGGATGACAGCCAGAAATCAGACCTAATAAAGATACACACACAGCCCTGGCTGCAGCAGTTCTAACACAAACATAACCACACTTTTATTTTTTTACAGCAGAAGCCTGAAGAAACAAAACTACTTTTTTTTAAACTAAGTTTTTGATGTTTTATGTAAATTTTGATCAGGTTTTATTGGTAGTAAGGTGTGTATCGATTTTAAAAGCACACTCATCAACATTTTCATGTTTTTAAATCTTTTTCTGGAGCCAATATGTGCTAATATGACCCTTTACAGGGTTAATGAAATGTCACGTAGCCCATCTGGTTCTTGGATTTAGAATACCGCATTTACAGCTTCACAGTCTCCGGTCCGCTGCCCTGAAGTCTCACAAAGTCACGTATCTCACGAGAAGCAGTAACGCTTTACGGCAATCCACGTTTCCACCTCAGGACAGACGAGCTGAAGACACAGACATCATAGATATGAGCTAAGAGATCTATTGTATCATGTTCATCATGGAGGAGCCTCCAAAGAAAACTTTTATCTGATGATTGAAAACATGAGGGCACAGCAAAAGGAAGTTCATGTTTACAGACAGTAGGGGGTGCTAAAAGCAATCAAAAACTGCCTAGTGTGCATTTAATCCCAAAACTGCATCTGTACGGGACTGCTTTAGGTTCATGGTGCACATGCATGTCTGTTTAATGACATGATTCCTTACTCTTCACATCCCAACTCTAAACACAGAGACAGATTATCACTAAAAACACAAGTTTACTCCTTTAGTTTTGCAGCTGTAGTCTCACAATGTTACTTTCTGTGTAATTTTTTTTAAGGAATGGACACTCATGCTTCATCCTTTCACCAGCACAAATCTGCATTAACTTACAATAATAGTGCGTTTTACTGCTGCACAACGTTCACAAATGAGGGATTGTTTTTCATGTTTGTCGAGTTTAGCACGGCCTGCTTTACAATGCAATTAATCAGTCCTTCACTTCACTGTTTTGACATTTTTTAAGTGACTTCTACAGGTGTGCTGTTTGTATTTCATAAATGATGTGCTCTGTTCTTTACACAGACACCAGGAAAAATAGTGCCAAACACATTTCAACACCTTTTCATGTAGTTTAGGAGTGTCTCTGCCAATCCATGATTTCTCTTCATTCCTGTGTGTAGGCCTGATCTTTGGTAAGACCATGAGGAGAATAACGCCTACACTGTATATGTGCATTCAAACGGAGGCGTGTCAAGGGGCGAGTGTGTTATTCCCTCGTGTGGGTTCAGTGTCACGTTGATCGTGATGCATAAATAAAGGAAATGTGCTTAGGTTCAGCGTGTGTGTTTGGATTTGTGCGTGCATACATCGTTTTTTCAGTTAGATGTCTTAGAATGAGTTCCTTTCTATGTGAAATGCTGTAATACTTCATAGACTTTTGTCTTTTCTGTTTTTGCTTTCACACAGGCAGGGAAAAGACATGCTGATGAACGAGTGTGTGGGTCATCTGCTGAGAACCAAGAGTTCTGAACATTCAGACGGGGGAGTCGCTTCTGGTGTGGCCGTTCTGGACAATCCTCTGCTCGTCTGAAGACGAGTCTACAGGCGAGTCTACTCATCTGCCACCTGCAGACGACAGCAGCCAACAAATCGCACTGCAGCTTTCACTGTGACAGAATCAGATACCGGAAGTGTAGGATCAGGTTGTTAACGTTAAATCATCTTTCCCTTCATTAGACATGACTATCTTTATCAGGATTTGTTCTGTTTTGGTTCTTATTTTCTAACATTTGTGATGAATAGATTTGTACGTCTGAAATCTTGATCAGTGATCTGTTTAGAGGCTTCTTCTCTGTAGGGGAACATTTTAATGGGATTTTCATTTCTGCACACTTAAATGACCACATGTTGTGAAGGTTGCACTAAGTGTGCAAATTTCAATTCTGTTGTGAGAAATGATCCAAAGCGACTGAGAAAAACTGTAACATGTTAAACTCAGTTCATTTTAATGAACTCCTTTAGTTACAGCAACTCAACCTGGAGGAATAAATTTAAAATAAAATGTAGTTCAAATATTAAGAATGATAAAAACTTTGCAGTTGTACTTCAATAAAATTAAAATAATTTTGATCAAAATATTATATGCAAATGTTAACATGTGCAGCTGTTTGTTGTATTGATGACATCATTTCTGTGTTTAATAAAACCAAAAACAAATAAAATCAGTCTGTATTTCTTTTTTTTCTAGTAAACAGTGTTGTTGGTATTTGTTGGACAAATGATCAACATCTTCCATATGCTCCAGGTATTAGGGACAGAGTTACAATTAATTTATTTTGTAACTAAATCATTTATTCATTCATATATATATTTATATATATATATATATATATATCTTCCCTACATACCTGCAGGAGGCCCTCGGGTGGACCCAGGATACGTTGGAGAAAATACATCTCCAGTTTGGCCCTGGAACGCCTTGGGGTCCTGCTGGAGGAGGGAAGAAGACAAGACGAGAGACGATCTTAACAAGACACTTTTTATTTTGTTTAAGGACAAAAGAAAGATGCATCATTAAAATAGATGGGATGGACATTCAAAGGGTAAAAGAAATCAAATTTTTAGGAGATATGTTTAATGAGGATCTGACCTGGAAGTCACATATTGGTTATATAAATGGTAAAATTGCCAAAGCCAGTGCAGTATTACATAGAGTCAAGTGTCTATTGAATAGTTCTGGTTTGTTAACATTATATAACTCACTGATTGTTCCGTACTTTACTGTATAGAAATCTGGGGATCCGCAAAGAAGAGCTATACACAGCCAGGGCTTATTTTACAGAAAAGAGCTTTGAGAATTACTAATAATAGTCGCTATAGAGGTCATCTAACCTGTTATTTATTAAGTATAAAACACTGATTTACAAAACATTGTTCTATGCATTTTAAAATAAAAGCATTAGCAGCATCATTACTTCACCAGAGTAATAAACATTAATGAATCAATTAAAGATAAAATATTAGCAGGGTCATTTAAACTCTCCTCCTAAACTTGCTCAGTATCTTCACTCAGCACTGTAGACGAACAATACAACAAACCTTGGAACTGTGCAGTTTCAACTCAGTGTTTATTAAAATGTGTCTCTGTGAGTTTTAATATTTACAGTTAAACTGTTTCCTTCTAAGTGTCAGTTCTTGTGTTTCAAGACGGGCCGCCACTGTTCAGGGGTTATCGTAAATTAAATTGTTTTGTTTCTTGTGTGAATTCTCAAGTGTGAGATAAAATTTGACTTTCGGCTAAATATTTGTCCACAATACTCACAACAAAATGACGTCTGATCTGTGTGGATTGTCACGTGTCTGTTTAAATGTGACTTTCGGCTAAAACTGTGTCCACAATCATCACAACAAAATGGTCTCTCACCTGTGTGGATTCTCATGTGTGTGTTTAAATGTGACTTGTGGCTAAACCGCTGTCCACATTTCTCACAACAAAATGGCCTCTCACCTGTGTGGATTCTCATGTGTGTGTTTAAATGTTGCTTGTAGCTAAAACTTTGTCCACATTCCTCACAAGAATATGGCCTCTCACCTGTGTGGACTCTCATGTGTAAGTATAAACTTGACTTTTGTATAAAACTTTGTCCACAATTATCACAACAAAATGACCTCTGACCTGTGTGGATTCTCATGTGTATGTTTAAATGTGACTTTCGGCTAAAACTGTGTCCACAGTCATCACAACAAAATGGTCTCTCACTTGTGTGGATTCTCATGTGTCTGTTTAAATGTGACTTTCGGCTAAAACTTTGTTTACAATTCTCACAACAAAATGGCTTCTCACCTGTGTGGATTCTTATGTGTATTTCTAGATTAGATTTTTGGGTAAATCTTTTACCACAGAGGTCACAACCATATGATTTCTGCCTTATCTGGACTTTCCTGCTTGTTTTGGCAGTACCTACACCTGACTTAGGACACCTGATCTCCTTCCTGTTATTGTTACCCTCCTCAGTTTTTGACCCAGTGTCTGAACGCTGAGAGTCAGACTTCTTTGCATCTTCTTTCTCTTCATCATCATCCTCACTGTCTTCAGTTTGTGAAGAGCTGGAATCTTCTTCCTGAGTATTTGGGTTCCTGATGGTCTCTGCTCCTCCACAGTCCTCTCCACCAGTTGCTGCTGTCATCTGATCAGTGGAGCTGCTGGCTGGACTCACTTGTTGCTGGGGAAGCTGAGACACCAGAGGTTTCTCTTCATCATCCTCACTCTTCAACTGAACTGCTGGAAAGGGAAACCTGGTGACATCAGTCTGCTCTTTAATATTGAGCTTCTCTTCATCCAGACTGGTCCAGAGTTCCTCCTCTTCCTCCTTGATGTTTAGGAGTTCTGGGTCCTGCTGGTCCACACCAGGCCTCCATTCACCAGGAGCTTCTTCTTTAATTAAAACCAACTGAACATCTGCAGGTAGAACTGAAACACAAGCAGATTAAAAACAACAAATTCAACAGACATCAACTGTGTCCAAGAACTTACAAGAAAAATTAAAAGATTACTTCAGTTTAAGTTCAGACAGAATTGATAGTAGTCTGTTCTTTGTCTTCGAGTGTATTTGGAGTTGTTTCCAAATTATAAACACACACACACACACACACACAAAATACTACTGCATCAGAGTGTAATCTACAAATAAATACTCATTTTTTAAACTTTTTTTTTTTAGTAATACTTTGTTTACTGGTCAAAATCACCTCCTCTCCTACACATAAACCATATGATTACATTACTTTGCTGAAGATCACAGTAAGTTGTAGGCTAACCTCAATGATCCCAATTAGATAAGGCAGGATTCTTTTCTGATCATGTCTGTCACTTACGGTCAGTTATGTGGAACAAATATTTATTTAGAACCTTTCTGTGACATGTTAAATGGTTTTTGGTTGAACTTTTTATCAACTTCTCGCCTGTTTTAATTTCTGTAATTTGGAAACATTTCAAAATAAACCAAGGTGAAAATGAATGGCTAAAATTAAATAAAAGCAGTAAACACAAACAGGACTAGCACAAGAAAATAGCAGTGTGTGAATTAGCAGCACTTGTGCTACCCGCCTTTTAAAAAACTGGTCATTTTGATTTTTGGATTACTGTTTTGAAAAGAAATTAGAAATAGGAAATAAGCGAAACAAGCTACGGATGTTGACAACAGACACACAAGGAGCTAAGTCCATCATCTACTAAAAAACTGTAGCTAAACTGTATTTAGCTTCATCACACTTCACAGGTAGAAAGATAAACATACCTAATGCGTCGTTAGCGTTGATAGCAGCATCAAAACGTTGATTTGGTGAGCAATTCTCCTCTTTTGGTTTGTTATTCATGGCGGACATACTGATAAATCACTTCATCCACCGTTGCTTCCGGTCGCTGTTTGACCACGTCTACGTTTTTATTCACCAAAAGTTTTTCTAGTGGTGTCTGTGTCTTAACTTTAAAGCGCCCAGGAAAACACAAGGGTTATTTTTTTCTCGAAGGGGAAATATAAACTTGTGTTGTGAAAGCTCGCAAGCCGGTGTTACGTCGAAATCTGTCCCCACGTCAATATTTGTTCCCACCAGCTTCCTTCCTTCCATTATTACTAAGAAATGGTATAAATGCACCAAAAGAAAACGTTTTGAACTTTTTTAATTCTTCCTTACTGATTTGACGTGCTAAATAATGAGGAAGTTATTAAATAGATCACCTAATTTCCCTTTCAGTTCAGGGGATCCATTGAGGATGGATTAACCCTTTGCCTTATGTTACCAATAAATGAATTATCTTTGCCTCAAATTTCTACACCTGGTAATCCTTAGTAATCTCTTGTATATTTATTTGATCATTTTTACCTTTTTCTGTATCATTAAAAAATACTACACCATATTGAAACTGTTCGTGACTTTACATAACATTTAAAGTGATAATATGCAGTTTTGCTTGTTTTGGGCTCCCTCTGGTGTCCGTTTTAAATTACTGCATTAAACAAGTTACCAGATCGTTTCAGCTTCTAAACGCCGATATCTACCTGTTGAAATGTCTCCTCAGCCTTCATAGTTTTCTACAGGAGCGGTTATTTACTCTTTCAAAGAAATCAGCTGTGTTCAAGCAGGGAGAGATTGAAAAAAAGCAGGAATCATGAGATAAAAACACTCCAGCGCTAGCATAACAGCTAGCCACTTTGGGTTAGCCTAACCCTCGTGAGACACGTGACTTCCTGGGTACCGTGACAGCGACGGAGATCTTGCAATCGTGGTTTTCCGGCTGTAATCACCAGATGGGGCTAAGTGACTTTTCATTAACTTTGTAAAGGGTCATATTAGCACATACTGGCTCAAGGAAAAGATTTAAAAATATGAAAAAGTTGCATATTATCACTTTAACACTGAACCTTATAAACTGTGGCATTCATTTCTGAGCTTAGCTGATTTATCAAAGTGTGTGAGCGCCCTCTAGTGGTGAAAACATAACAATTACATAGAAGAAAACTAAACTCAGTGGAATAGAACAAATATACATTTAAACAACAAAACTCATAATACCAACATTATGTCCTCTTTAACCAGGAGCTGATGAACCATTTACTGTTTAGAATAACATCTTATTATCCGCCTTTTCTTTTTTAACCATTAAAGTCAGTTTCACGCTGTACATGAGATCAGCTACTGTTGTATCATTTTGCAACAGTTACTGATTTATGAAACATTGTTAAAATAAAAGCATTAGCTGCATCATTACTGCACCAGAATATGAAACATTTATGAACCAATTAAAGATAAAGAAAAGATTAGCAGGGTCATTTAAACTCACCTCCTAGATTCATTAAACCTACTCAGTTTTTTCCTCCAGCACTGTAGATGAACACTATAACAATAAACTTCAGTGCTACACTACTGAACAACGAACCAATGAACCAACTCAGCATTTATTAACATGTGTCTCTTTGAGTTGTCTGAATATTTACAGGTAAACTGTTCCCCCCTAAGTGTCGGTTCTTGTGTTTCAGGAGTCATCGTTCTTTCCTCTGTGGACTGTCAAGTGTCTTCTTAAAGATGACCTGTCACTAAATCGTTTTCCACAATCACCACAACAAAATGGCTTCTGACCTGAGTGAATTATAATGTGCACGTTTAAATTTGACCTTTGGCTAAAACTTTGTCCACAATCACCACTCAGATGCGTCTCCTCCAGCAGCTCCAGAGAGTCTGTTGTTGCTGCTGCTGCAGCAGCACGTTACACAACACCCCGCCGTCGGAAAGCTAAGGCAATTCTTCAAATTGGTTTTAAAAGACAATAATTTAAATATTAGGGATGAAGTTGGAAAGAGCTTGTTGCTCATGCGCTGCGAGGAGAAGATAAAGCAACGCGCCATGGAGCAGGTGGATCAGACAGGTGGAGGGAGGAGGAGCTGAGAGAGCAGCGCAGGTAGACTCTTTAGCAATCCAGACCATTGCCAATAATAAGTTTGTTCTTTCTGGGCATAAAATAGACCAGAGTCAGAGTGTCAAAACAATGCTGACTTTTCTGTGTCCGAATAGCAGTAGAAAATTTTTGTTTTCCTCAAAACGTTATTTCAACCACAAATTAATTAATGGGCATCTTGTGCACAAGAATATATGTTTAATTATTTAAATATATATATAAGTAATAGTTTTCAATATGGATAAAAATGATACATTTCTATAAGGATTGGAAATGTATATATCTATAAATAATATATTTCTATATGGATGGATGGATGTCTACATTGTACCTTCAAGTTTTTGTAGTTTTTCATCTTGGAAAAAGTTAGTAAAAACATGTTTTTGTCCAAATGAAGGTGATTTATGGTTCATTCTTTACAGATCAAGTAGCCATTAGCCCTCATCATCACTACATTGTGAAATTGACAGTCAATCAATGTGATCGGTATCGGTGATTTGTAGGTCTCTTGAGCTATTAATTATTCACATTTTATATATGTGAGACTAAATAATTGAGTTTTAAAACATACGGTGCTGATTAGCTCATTGTTATTGTTAGCCAAGACTTACCTGATATGAAATGCAGATTGTAGGATTTTTGATGATTTGTTTGTTCCAGTCACTTCTTCTGATAACATCCAACAAAAGATATTTTTTGTTTGCCTTGAAAGGTGTGTGAGTTGGTGGAATTTTAGAGGATTTGCGCATTTTGTTGTTTTTATCAAAGCGATTTTTACATGCAAAACAAGACATGATCTCAGCTCTTTCTGCACCGGACATGTGCATTAGGGTAAGAGCTAGGAGGTGACGTGGACCGATAAGGGGTCTAGTGTGTGTGTGTGTGTGTTTCCAATTTGAAAACAACTCCATACACTCTAGGACAGAGAACAGAACACTGTCAATACAGTTTGACTTTTGACTAAAACTAATGTAATCCTTTCTTGGACACAATTGATGTCATTGATCTATTTGTGTTTCAGTTCTACCTGCAGATATTCAGTTGGTTTTAATTAAAGAAGAAGCTCCTGGAGACCCAGAGCCCCTCAATTTAAAGGAGGAAGAGGAGGAACTCTGGACCGGTCTGGATGAAGAGAAGCTCAATATTAAAGAGCAGACTGATGTCACCAGGTTTCCCTTCCTAGCAGTTCAGTTAAAAAGTGAGGATGATGAAGAGAAACCTCTGATGTCTCAGCTTCCCCAGCACCAAGTGGGTCCAGCCAGCAGCTCCACTGATCAGATGACAGCAGCAACTGGTGGAGAGGACTGTGGAGGAGCAAAAACCATCAGGAACACTAAATACTCAGGAAGAAGATTCCAGCTCTTCACAAACTAACATCAGTGATAATGATGATGATGATGATGAAGAGGAAGTTAATGTAAAAATTCCTGACTCTCAGCTGTCAGACACTGGGTCAAAAACTGAAGACTGTAACAAAGACAGGAAGGAGATTAAGTGTCCTGAGTCAGGTGTAGAAGCTGTCAAGACGAGCAGGAAAGTCCAGACAAGGCAGAAACCGTATAGTTGTGATCTCTGTGGTAAAAGATTTACTCAAAAGCAAAGTCTAGAAACCCACTCAAAAATCCATACAGGTCAGAAGCAGACTGGTAAGTGCTGGAGGAGGACTCAGATTTCATCTTTCCAGCACTTACCAGTCTGCTTTGAACTTAATTCCCAGACAATTCCCGCCTCTAATCAAAACAACTCACCAGGACTCCAGTTGAATACAATGGAGCAAACACCTCCTCGAGGGGGTAGAAGGAGGTGTGTCACAGACAGAGGAAGATAAGCACAGTATATAAGACTCTCTCTCCTTGACTACGGACAGAATTGACAAAGCTACTCGGCTGAGCAGTGAAACGTCTTCAAAGAACCAAATAAGTCCAGTTGCCTTTATTTAAAACCCTTTTTTGGATTATCATGACCTGGATGACTGAGAACTTTCACCAGCATACTGTGTTTGTGGTTTTCAAAACCAATGTCATTATTGAGTTCATAGAGAACCTGTCAGGTATTTTCTTTACCTCAATCTGCTTTTCTCCCAGGCTCTGAGGGTGTGACAGGGCTTTGGGATCCTTTAGTTTTTGGTGCATATTTAAAAATTAACGTGCAAATGTGAACAAAACATGTTTACATCAAGGATTTATTAAAAACAGATCTGTGCAGTAGTTTTTATCTTGCAAAGTTTTATTACTTTGAGAAATAATTGTAACATCTGATAGGTAGAATTCAGATTTATACCATTTTATAACTAAAGAAATTCTGCAGTCTGGATACTTTAAGTAATGTTGACAACAGCTGTTAGATCAAATTACTGATCAATATAGAATTTTTATTATATGTAAGATAAAAGCAGGAAAAGTGTTTGAGGAACGCCATAACCAAGTGACTGGATCAGTGTAGGAACCTCCATGCTGAGTACAGACTTATTCAGAACTATTATTAAAGGGTAGAAATGACCAATTAGAATAATGTTTTAAACATTTTTCAGTTTATTGATGGAAAAATAAAAAGTAATGCAAAAGACACACTAAAAAAGCACAAACAGCAAGAATATAATGAAATCTCGATGCTTTTAAAGGTCACTTTACTTTTCCATCATCCTATAGAATGTTTGTTGTTGCAGATCTTTAACCTGAGATTGTCTTTTTATTGCATCAATCATGATCATTTCTGATTAAGTTTCCTCACAGTCCTTTATGAATGAAAGATTCTGGCTCTTAAAATTACAAGTCGTATATTTTGTCTGATGAATTTCATTCACATATCATCAAAAATCAAACATTCAAGCACAAAACAACACTTTAGTTGGTCCTACAGGTAGGTTTTTGTTTCACCTCAGATCAAACTGATGTCTAGTGTTCTCTTTTTAAGAGCAAGTTGCAGCTTAAATGCTCCCTTAAACAAATGTTTAGAGAAATATAATATAAACTTTTTCTGAATAAAAATTTACACAAATTCAGCTTATTTAGGCTTTTGGATTCATTTTTGTGAGAATTGTCTATTTTTTTCACCAAACCGGAAGTGACGACAGTTCAGGGAGCCCGTTGGTTCTCTGTATAGAAAACTGATCCACTGATCACTGCTTGTGACGAGCAAAACAAACCCCCAGAGTGCCGTTATTTTATTACTATAGTGAGAAGTTATTTTATTAAGATAAAAAAAAAGATAAAAACAATCAGTCCAGTAAGGCTGTACCCTGCCTGCCGGTCCAGCTGTAGACCGTGACCCACCTCCTCACTCGGGTCTGTGAGCAGAGATCTGACCGTACACGAATACCAGCGTTAAGCACCAGGTTTTTGATAATCAGAGCTCCAAACATTGAGCTGCGTTCAGGACGAGCTAGATGGATTGTTAAGGAATGAAAGAGTTTATAAAGAAGTTTCACAGGATGTAGCTGAACGGTTTGAGCTGACACCGGATCAGTGTCGGGCCAGGATGGAGACACCCTCTGGAATGCCCCGCTGGAGAGTCCCGCAAAGACAGTGCTGGTATGAGGCCACGGCATACCCCGCCTGCCAGGTGAGGGTCAGACAGCAGAAGGAAACGCTCTCATGAAATCGCGGATCGGTACCGGACTACGACGACCCGCCACGAACTGTACCAAACCCTGCCATGGAAACGAGACTCAAATCTCCCCTAGCTGCTGCGTGCTAACAGCGGTCGTATGTGGGACTCCATCACATCCAGTCCTGGATTAGACCAGGACCACCAGAGTTTTTTGTCGCCAAACAGAAGTCACCACGCCGGTAAGGAAGCCGTCTTGTTGTTGTTGTCTCAGTGTCCTGACAGACTGGCGATTGGCATTCACAAACATAATAATTTAGCATTTTTGATTAAAATGAATACACACCGACTTGATTAAAGAGCGCTCTCACCTAAAACTAACAACTCATCGCCGACAGCGAGCAGGCAGCAGGCAGACTAGAGCGGTGCCAGTCTGAGATGTTAAAGTAGTTTAGCTTTAAAAAATCTAACACAATGATTAAAACAAGCATCTGTTACACAAACTCCACACAACAAAGGGCTCAAATGATCATATTTATGGGATTATTGATCGTACAGAGTGTTAAATTATCCTACAAATACTTTATTTATCTACATCTGACAACACTGTAGCAGCGCCACCTAGCTGGGAGCTCCCGCTGGTGACGTCACAGGTCCAAATATGAAGGGAAAAAAAGCGTTTTTAGAAGCTTTGCAAAAAGGGGCACTTTTGACTAGAAAAATGGTTTAAAAAATGTATTGTAAAACAAAATACCCTCAATAAACATTTCAAATAGTATTTTTGGACAGAATTTTATCTGAATTAAAAAACAAACTTTGAAATAGCTCTTTAAGTGTTTGGTCATTTGCTGTTTACATCATGTAGTTACTTCAGAACACCACCAGATAACAATCCTGTTCCAAATATAAAGCTGTAAGTGTGCAGAAACGAAAATCCCATTAAAATGTTCCCCTACAGAGAAGAAGCCTCTAAACAGATCACTGATCAAGATTTCAGACGTACAAATCTATTCATCACAAATGTTAGAAAATAAGAACCAATACAGAACAAATCCCGATAAAGATAGTCATGTCTAATGAAGGGAAAGATGATTTAACGTTAACAACCTGATCCTACACTTCCAGTATCTGATTCTGTCACAGTGAAAGCTGCAGTGCGATTTGTTGGCTGCTGTCGTCTGCAGGTGGCAGATGAGTAGACTCGCCTGTAGATTTGTCTTCAGACGAGCAGAGGATTGTCCAGAACGGCCACACCAGCAGCGACTCCCCCGTCTGAATGTTCAGAACTCTTGGTTCTCAGCAGATGACCCACACACTCGTTCATCAACGTGTCTTTTCCCTGCCTGTGTGAAAGCAAAAACAGAAAAGACAAAAGTCTATGAAGTATTACAGCATTTCACATAGAAAGGAACTCACTCTAAGACATCTAACTGAAAAAACGATGTATGCATGCACAAATCCAAACACAACACTACTTTTAATCCACTGTCCAGAAATGTCTTTAATATGATTAATGCATTTTCTTCCACAGTATTATGAATGTTTGATCCAGCTTCGGTATTATTTCATATATTTACTTTGCTAAAAGGTTAAAATCAATATGATTCATATTTACTTATTAAGGTGAACTATAGTTTTAAAGATCTGAGTCACGTGACTTGTTAGAACCTCGCCCATAGGTCCACGTTGAGACATGACTCCAAATTAAACTCCTCTACTCCCTGAGATCGGGAGTTCTCAGTCTGCCTACCCTGAGACCAGATGCTCAGCTGTCAACCACAGCTAAGCTATTTCCTGAGTAGCCGGCTCTCCCCTGAACGGGTACCCGAGCCCCGTTTGAGCCGATGATCACCGCTCTTTCCCTCTGAGGCATAGACACCGGGGTGTGACAGGGCTTTGTGATCTTTTGGTGTTTGGGGCTCGTTTGAAAATTAATGTGCAAATGTGAACCGAACATGACGGTTTGTTCTCTGGCATCGGTTTTCAGAAGGAAGAATTTCTCACACAGCATGATCGAATCAGGTTTAATGAAAGTCTGGCCAAAGTCCACAACCGTTTGAAAGCCAATTAAAGATGTGCCATTTCCTGGAGATGAATTGCTCTGAACGTTAAAGAAGTCTGTTGAAACAGGTCTCCGTCTATAAGTTACAGCCAAGCAGAAATATGAGAGCTACGACCTACCGTACGTATACTCCAAACACCCCCAGTTCGCTCAGGCAGTTGCTGATTGTGAGAGGAGCGTCTCGTCTCAGTAAGTAGTTCCGGGACGAAGTGGGAATTATTTTTTCCATCAGAATGTACGCCATTCGCTCTGAACTCCCCTTCACTTTCTCCAGCATCTGGGTGATCTCTGACCCATACAAGTTGTTACCTGAAATGTTCACATCACAAAAATGATGATTTAATCAAATCAGCAGACTTTAAGCTGGAGATAGATCCATCAAACCATCTGTCTGTTTTAACATTTTTGTTAGCATTTCAAAAAAATTTTTTAATTATAATTTTGGAACATTTCCTTAGCAAGTCGGCTTTAAACTGCACTCTTATTTGTATAATATACATGTCAAACCCACCCACAGGTAGGATTACACTGTAGGTAATAGCATTAATCCTGTGTGTTCCACTATAAATTACTAAGTTCAACAGAAAGTCATTAAAACTAAACTTGGATCAACTTTGTAGAAAAAGTCTTTAAAACATCAGAGATTATTTTATAAACCTTTACATTCATTTCACATTTTACTATTAATAATAAAAATATTTTGGTATTCCTGTAGGAATTGTCCCAAACTGCTTCTATGTTAAATGAGTAACAAAAGAATTCTGTTAAAAACTGAGTATAAGAAGGTGATGGTGATTTTAAATGCTTTTTAAATTAGTGTTTGTAGGAACCACTTTGATATTTTTGAGACTGAAGTTATTACAGGAGTAATAATAAACAGTTATTCAGTGTTAAATCTGCTATCTGGGGTTTTCCCCCTTTCAGAAATTATGTAGACATATTTTAGAAATCCATATCAGTGATAGTCTGACCCTGTTCTATGATATAAGGTAAGGCAATACGTCAATTTTTATTTTTGCTAAGCCCAATCCATGTCCCATAGAGCCCCGTCAGCATTAGCCAATAGCGTTAGATATTTGCTATGTACAGATGTCAATTACAGACTGATGCACTGTTGGCAACATTTCTTATGGACAAGTAAGACTGTTGGTCAGCTAGATGTGCACGTTCATGACCAAGAGGCATTGCTTATTTAGCTGTAAACACAAAACTAGCAGGACATCTTAAGCTGCAATACATTTTCTGCCTCTAGATGGTGCCGTCTGACAAAACTGCAGAGCACAGCTATACCCAAGTAACAGCTATAGTGGAAACACATTTAATAATTCCCTGCAAATTTCCAGGTTTTGTGAAAAAACGGTATATTATCCACAAATTAGCAGCCATTAGCAGCAGTAAATAGATCGCTTTTAGCCAAGAAGAAAGTTCTACTTGAAGATTTCCATTAGAGTGAATAAAGGGTTTAACTAAAATCAAAGACAAGGTCTTTCAAAAAGAGCTTTTCAAGATTTTCCAGTACCTTACAGTGGTGATGATCTATTACCAATTCAGTTTGTTCTTTCAACACCTTGAGAATCAATCCCACATTAAAATGTAAGCATTTGATTCCTTCAAGTAAGATCCCTGTAATAAAAACCAATAAATGAGGATCTGTCTCGTCTTGTACCTCCTCCCTCTCGCTGAGGTTTCAGAACATATCGGTCTGGTTCTGCCAAAGCCATCGCTACAGTTCTGTCACCCTCTGGTCCCTGCAAACAAAAACAATACAGAAATAAAAGATTAAACACTCAGATATCACTCTGTGTAGCCAACACATGAATAGTTTTGTCTTGTGACTTGGCCTCACCATGTCTAGAGTGTAGAGGCCGGCGAACGTCACTCTGATTTGCTGCACCACCTGAGGCTGATCAGGGAAAAACCTCTCCAGGACTCCAGGTCTGGCCAGGACCTGCTGGATCTTCTTGGCTCCCGCCAGGTGAGTGCTGATGTCTGGACATTTCACAGCCAGAGAGCGCTCCATCATAAGACGAGCCTCCCAGCACTACGATTCACAAACATCAGTCTGAATGTTATTACATCATAGGCCAGAAAACTTCAGTCCATGAAACAACCTTTTAACTTTGCAGCACTGCTCTAACAACCTTACATTTGAGTTTAAACATTGTCCCAAAGCGTTGACAGGGTTTTTCAGCTCTACTGATTTATTTTCATTAGAGAGTGTTAGAGCCCGCTGCCTGTTTTCTTTGGGTTAACATTCCTGATAAATCAGTGAGCACATTGCCCAGCAGAGCGAAAGCACAGCTTGTTATTTCTTGAATGGGACACAGGGAGCATGTGACCCCCAGCATGTACCCTACAATGAGTAAGACGGTCAATATTTATCATTTTTACATAGAAACACGCTTCAAAATGGCTGAAAATCCATTTAAAGTCTGACCAATACTTGATCATTAGGTAATCAATCATTAGCCATTAAATTTGCTTTTCACTCAACACGTTTATGATCATTAAATAATGATCCTGTGATTGTTTAGTAAAAATGTTTGGTACATGTACATGAATGTTTTTTCCCTGCATTTTTCTAACAGCAGCAAGAAGGAGGAGCCTTTTGAAAGCTCTCTACATCAAACAGCATGAATGGCTGCTTCAGAGTAACACAGAAACATAAAGATCTGATTGTTTGCTTCAAATCAGCTGTGTGGAAAAAGCCGTCAGTAACGTGTTTTAACAAAGTTCGCCCTACAGTATTGATGGTGTTCATTTAGAAGACTAAATGTCCTGCACTAATTCTCTATCAAACCATCTAAAACCAAATTAAATAAAGACCTGTTCAGAAGTGTAGTTCTCGGGAACGTAACCGCTCCTGAAGTACACCACTGCAACCTCTTTGCCATCCCTGAAATCAAAATAAATGTATGTTTAGTTAAAATTTGCACAATTCTCCCCATCCTGACATGAGTTACAAATAGTTTTCAATTGTGAATAAAATATAAAAAACCTCACTAATGAAGATATAAATGACTTACACAAAAAGCCTCTGGTCCTGACCGAGAAACCCTGTTTTATAGACGTCCTCAAAGCTTTTCCTTACTGTGTGGATGTTTCTGAAACACATGGTGTGGTGGGTTTAAAAGGCACTGCTCACGATAACAATCCATTTCAAACCAGATGATGTTCATAGTGGAGTCCATTTTACAAAGCAGACTGATTAGATACTCATGTTAGAATACATTAACAGATTCTCAGGACCAGCTCTCACCTCTTCCGAAGTTCTCTCTCAATGCAGCGCTGATCAAACACGTTCATCACGTCCGTCTCCACCAAGTACATCACGACAGCTCTGAAACGACAACCGCTGCTGGTAACACACTCACAGCTTTCATAAAACACTCTGGAAACACATGTAGTCATATTGCGTTGATGCATGTACATGGAAAGCTGGGGCTGACACGTCGCAGCGTCACCGCTCCAGGTGTTTGCTGTCAGTTCCCCGACAATCAGCTGTTGATGACGTCATCATGCCCAGTGACCTTATCTGACCTTTCACCTATCATTGACAGAATGAAACCATCTACCTGTCCTAATGACACCCTTCCTGCTCTGTTGTTTAAAAAGGTTTTTCCTATTATTGGTCCTTGTATTGTAGACATTTGTAACACATCACTCTCATCCGGTGTGTTTCCTAGCTCCTTTAAACACGCTGTCGTTGAGCATTACTAAAAAACTATCTGGATCCAACACAGCTTAATAATTACAGGCTGATCTCTAAGACTCCTTTTATTGTTAAAGTCTTCACTGTTAAAATGTTTTAACAACGTCAAACAGTGGCTCTGTGACAACTATTTGCAGGTGAACTCTGATAAGACTCAATCACTAATTTTTGCCCTCTGACCACCACCACCACCAGCAGCAGGCAATGTGGGTCAAAGGTGATATAGGTAATTTGCAAAACAAATGATCTTAAAGGTGTGGTTTTCTGGGTTATTTTATAGTTTTGCATTGTTCTCTAGTGTAATTCAATGCTATCTGTGTAATTTTTATAAAGAAAGAAGCTTTGATGCTTATAATATAAGCTTTAGAAGTTTCCCATCTGACACCTGAATTTGAAACAGCAGGATTCTCATTAGTATTCATGATATGCACAGCACTCGCTTCTGATTGGATGACCGAAACGTCAATACTCCGCCCCCCGAAATGTCCGGAGATACTTTGGAAAGTGAAAGAGTGAAAAAGTTAAATACCCAAAACAGTAGCTTCTAGTTTTTCTAGAGGAAAAAAACAGAGAGACAGTAACCTGCGGCAGGCAGCCAGCCAAGTACAGTATATCCCTGAGTTAGGAACACTGTCTGCGTTCCGCCATGTTGAATTTTCAACAAAAACAAAAGCTAGCAGCTGGGCGGACCGAATGGCGTTACCATCTCAGCGAATACACGTTGCGAGTCTTGTGACGTCAAAAATTGCAGAAATCCTCTCCCGCATTTTTAAGATTCTTTTCTCAGACATTCTGTTTTTTCTTAATAACCAGGGAACAGAGAGTTTTCATGTTTGGCCTACATGACAGGCTCAGGGGGACCTATTAGAAACTATGAAGACCTGAAAAAAATGGATTCTGAATAAACCACCCCTTTAAAACGTTTCTTTTTCAGCGTTCTAGTATAGCTGAGGCTGCATGGTGGCGCAGTTGTTAACACTGTTGCCTTGCAGCAACACAGGTTTGAATCCCAGCTGCTGCCTTTCTACGTGGAGTTGTATGTTCTCCCCATGTATGCGTGGGTTTCCTTTGGGTACTCTGGTTTCCCCCACAGACCACAACATGCCATATAGGTGTATATGTAAGTTGCTTTGGATAAAAGCGTCAGCTAAATGACTAAACATAAACATAACATAGTATAGCTATAAATATATTGTGGTGATTTAAAAATAATGGAAGAAATCAATAAGGTGGTTCTCTCGCAGTTCTCTAAAAACCTCAGCCAATCACACGTTTCAGACGAAAAGCAACTATTGGACAATCCGGCTGTCTGTCTCACCGAAGGATCCTCCATTAATTCGTGCTGGAGCATTTTGCAGCAGAACATCCCGGATATGAGAGAAGGACAGAAACGGCCATCTGTTAGCACTTCAATTTTAGGAAAAAATACCAGAGTCCCAAAAGGAAAAACACCTTTTCAGCTAGCAGAAAACAAAAACCATTTGGACATAGAGAGAAGAAAAACCAGGGTGAACATTAGCATAGCGTTTCAACAGCTGGTGTTTTGCTGTCTCGTTTACTGTGGCAATGCGCGGTCCCATGTCCGGAGGAGGCACGGCATACGGATGGATTATCCCCGACGGGAGGGGTGAGAGCTCTGAGACATGTTTGTGTAAAATAGCTAGCTAAACCTAGCTTGTTTGAAAGTTAATGAGTGCAGCTTTAGGTGCCAAAAGACACAATGACAAGCTGGAGCGGGGATTCAATCCTGCAATCCTCCGATTGCAAAACCAACGACTTAACCACTTATCTACTGCATCCTGCATGTAACTGGTCAAACTGGTTCAGCACTCAACTACCAGTTATTTCCATTTTGACTGCCTAAAGCCTGGGGCACACAGAACACGAATGCGTCGCAACTGCGCCATTTTGAAAAAACAAAAACATTATAGTTACTGAGAGTGGCTACACGGAGAGAACAATGCGAACAGCGGACTGCACAGAAGCGCTAAGGATTGCATTCTATTTCAAGCGCTGCGCCGTGGCTTTTATTACGGCGATTTCCCAAGAAGCGTTCAGCTGCGTAGTGCGTCCTGTGAACCCAAAAAACCACGGCGATTCCGTGGCGCTACGCATCCGTCCTCTGTGTGCCCCAGGCCTAAAGCTCCACCACAGGGAAACCAGTGCCAAACTGGCACCAGTTCTGTAGAACAAATTTTAAACATGTACTTTTCTTCTACCTCTCTGATCCATAGAGCTCCCAGGCTTTTGCAATGGCCCTAGCCAGACCAGCCACTGGTTTGTTGTCCAAGATGCGCTGACTCTCCTCTATCATACCGGCCATCTTCAGGGTCCACCTGTCAAGCAAGACCAAAAATTTAAACAAAACTAATCATATAATAACACTGTTCACTAAGAAAACATGGTAAATCTCTACCACCTTTCACACTTCTGTGCAAATGTTCATGCACAGCCTCAGTTAGAGCTTCAGCAGCCCAGAGATGACATGCATGTCATTTCTCCTGAACCGAAGGCAATATCACTAGGATTTTTTTCCACACAGCTTAAGAGAAAATGTGAAAAGGGGAAATTTTTCCCTTTTGTACCCTTGGGGCGTTGGTCTAAGAATAGTGACATGTCACATGTGATCCAATGAAATATATATTTAAGAGGACTTCCGGTTTGAACGACACCATGATGGCAGCACCGTGAACGGGCTCCCGAGGAAACCTGTGAAATTTCAACATTCTACCCCATAAAGACGACGCAAAGTGGGACCTAGAGGTAGTTAAATGAGGGGGTAAGCGAAACACACCGAAACTAACTTTACAAAGAATCAACGAAACGGGTGTTACCTGGCGAAACAGCTATCTAGCTAACGCTAAAGTGAACCACTGCTCGACACGAGGCTACATGCTCGGGTGGACTTTTCACTGCACGGCGAGTCGACATGGCTAACATAGACGTGATACTTAAGGAACTGAGAGACTTTCGCCAAGAAAATAACGTGAGTTTGGGGGAAATTAAGGAAGAAATGTCGAAGATAAGCGCGAGAATGGACGAGGCAGAAGGACGGATTGAGAGGGCGGAGGAGAGGATCCAGAATACCGAGGACGCCATGACGGAGATAATAAAGTTGCAAACAAGGTTGGAGGATAAACTAATGGACTTGGAGAGCCATACGAGAAGGGAAAACATTCGTATCTACGGTGTACCCGAGGCAGCGGAACGGGAATCTCCAACAGTGAGCGAGTTTGTGGAGAGGCTGCTGCGTGACGGCTTGGAGCTGTCCCAAGACGAGCTAGACATAGGCATCGAACGGGCACCCCGATCTTTAGGCCCACCACCATCAGATGGTGCATCCCCACGCTCCATTATTGTGAAGTTTCTCAGCTTCAAGACCAAAGAACGTTTGCTCCGTAAGGCATGGCAGAAAAAAGGATTTACCTGGAATGGCAATCACGCGAGTCTGGATCATGATTATCCCCCTCTCATCCTAAAGAAACGAAGAGAATATGCAGAGGTGCGCAAGATCTTGAAAGAGCAGGAGATTCCCTTTCAAACTCTCTTCCCAGCAAGGCTGAAGGTAAAATACACCGATGGAACCAAAATATACAGAACAGTGGTGGAAGCTACGGCAGATATGTCCAGCAGAGGCTACGCGGTGACGGTCATTAGATCTCCAGAGACAGCGTTGGAGCAACTGAAGCAGCTGACCTGGACCAGAGTTGGCAGAGGAGCAGGGAGCAGCACGGCGGACAAGAGGCGGGATCCAGGCAGTGGTTACAAAGAAAAACTCCGAGCCTTTAAGAGGATCCCACCTACACCTTCAGGAAAATGAGGTTCACCCGCTGAGTTCGGTTTAATTTTTCTACTTAACAGTTTTATTTAGTTTAAGAGTGTGTAAGGAGTAAAAAAAAAAAAAGCTAGGTTTCCGGATGGAGTTGTTCTCAGTGAGGCCTTAGCCATCAAGGGCCTCCTCCATCGACTCATGAAGAAGTTGCCCTTGGGGGTGAAGCAGGGTCCATTTCGGGGACCCCTACCTTGGGAGTTACTTCAGTTTGATTCTTGTTTTTTGTTTTTTATGTTACCTGTTCAAGTGTTCCGTGTTCGGTGTTTTCAAGGGTGTGCGGGGAGCCTAATAAAAGGTGTACATTTGTATTGTAATGTTAGATGAGTAGCAGGTCATTAAAAATGGTAACAATCAATATTAATGGCTTACATAATCCGGTAAAAAGATGGAAAGCCCTATCCAAACTTAAAAAAGATAAAGCTCAAATTGTCTTTATGCAGGAAACACATCTGTCCGATAGCGAACATGCAAAATTGAATAAGCTTGGGTTTAAATATGTCTTTTATTCTTCTCACGGCTCGGGGAGGCGAAGAGGGGTGGCGATTTTGTTGCATGGTGCTCTGAACTATGAACATATATCAGAGCATAAGGATAAGGAGGGCAGATATATAATGATAACCGGTAAGATAGATGGTATATTCCCCCAGGAAGTGAATGGTCCTTGTATAAGCAGATCCTAGAGCTAACTACACGGAGTCAGGGAATTCTTTTGTGTGGGGGCGATTTCAATCTCACATTAAATGCCAAATTGGACTCATCCAATGGGAAAGGTGATGCGAGAAATATTGGAAAAAGGATGTTACAACTTATGGATGAAGTAGGATTAGTTGATGTGTGGAGAGACTGTCATTCAACTGATAGGGAATATACTCATTACTCATGGGCACACAATGTTTACTCACAGTTAGACTATATTTTCATGTTTAAAAATGATCTTTTTAGGGTAAAAGATTGTGAAATAGGCCCCTGTACTGTATCAGACCATAACCCAGTTTATGTTAATATTTGTCTAGACAGGAAAGTTGGGTCTACCCTATGGAGGTTGAACACTAACATTCTTAATTACCCAAATATTAAAGAGCGTTTGAAGAAAGAAATAGAGGAATATTTAGAATTTAACGATAAGGATGAGGTGCCACCAGGAATACTGTGGGATGCATTTAAAGCAGTGATAAGGGGGAAAATAATTGGCATTTCTACTCACTTGAAAAAAGTAGGTCAACAAAAGCTCCGGCACTTAGAGGAGAAGTTGTTAGATTTACAACGCCTACATTCTAGATCTTTTAGTGATAATATTAAACTGGATTTAATCAAACTGAAGAAAGAAATAGATGATCTGAATACTACAGAAATACAGAAAAAACTTGTCTTTACGAAACAACGTTACTATGAGGTAGGGGGGAAAGCACTGAAACTACTTTCTTATAAGCTTAGGAAGCAGCAAGCAGAGAGAACTATTCACAAAATTAAGAACCCTTTAAATGATCAAATAGAAACTGATCAGGGAAAAATTCAACAATGCTTTCTGGATTATTATAAAAGACTATACTTTCAACCTCCTATAGACAATGAACTGGATATCAATACGTTCCTATCTGAACTGGAGTTACCGACAGTGACAGAGGATCAAAATAAAAGGTTACTATCTCCAATAACTAAAGA
>SSNR01000051.1:2215711-2226712 GCA_006937965.1 Callopanchax toddi | reverse complement strand
CACAGTTAGGACCTCTAATATGTTTGTGTTCTCCAGATTACACCGCAGGATGGAAAGATTTGGAGGGAACAATCATTAAAACGATACCAATTAAAGCTGCTTGGACAGAAGCTATTAAGATTTGTGGTTTAGAAGATATTTCAAAAATACTAAGATGGTGTGCATATGATTCGGATTTTACCCCAAATCAACATGATGATAGATTTAAGAACTGGATTTTAAAAGGGTTATCTGATTATTACTCATTTGTCCACAAGGGGGCACTCCAATCTTTTGAAACCTTACAAAGGAAACATGGATTAGATTCCTCTGATTTCTATAGGTATCTCCAGATCAGACACTATTTCAACCAAGATCTGAAAGAGACCCTGAATAACCTAGGATTTGTTGAAACATTTATATCATTAACCACTAAATCAGGAGTACCAAATAAAATCATTTCCAGGTTATACAACAGCATCCTGCGGTGTAAAAAAGACAACACACTTTATATTAAAGAGAAGTGGGAAAAAGAGGGTAATCTGGTAATCACAGAGGACAGCTGGGATCACATATGTAAGACACAATGGGTTACAACTGGATCGAATGTATGGCGTGAATTTTGTTGGAAAAACACAATGAGGTTTTTCATGACCCCAGTTCAGAAAAGGTACCGAGGCATCGGAGATTCTTGTTGGAGATGCGGGGGGGTTGGTGCCAACCATTTCCACATTTTTTGGGACTGCAGAGTTATTTTTCCATATTGGTCCAGAATTCATGAACATATACAGAATGTCTTTGCATTTGTCTTTCCATTTACTTTTGAAACTCTTTATCTAAGTAACATAACAACTAATCTGGACTCCAAGGACAAGAAGCTTCTACACATCTTACTGGTGGCCAGTAAAAAGGCTCTAACGAGGAGATGGCTCAAACCTCAACCACCAACAACCGAGGACTGGATAGACATTGTGCACCAGATCTATGTAATGGAAAAACTATCTTTTTCGCTTAAACTACAAAAGGACACCTTCTATAGGATATGGTCCAAGTGGACGGAATATGTTAAGCCGGTCAGATCGGATTTTCTATGAACACTGCTGCTTTTTATTAATAGGGATGAACAGATTTAAAAATAGAATTGAATATTTGTAGAGTATGGTATTAGTTGGGCTTCCCCGCCACTCACACCCAAGTTCTGATGTTCTTTTTTTTATTTCTTATTTTTGTTTTTTAAGAAAAAAGTAAAAAAAAAAAAATGGTTAAGCAACATAACATACTTCAAATGTTGAGTAATTGCAAAATTTAATATGCTTTCTCAATAAAAGTTGATTTAAAAAAAGAAATATATATTTAAACAAATCAACAACAAAACAATTCAAACACTGGCTAAATGCACCAGTGAGTGACAGCGACCTAAGGAATTACTCACCTGTGTATATCTGGCATGCGCGATGTGAGGCCTCCAAAACTCGCAGCCATTGTGTTGATCTCTATCTGCTTTAGAGAAGATGTCTTATCCTGTTTCTGGTCCAGCATGTAGTCGGACCGATTGAGCCCCAACACGATAGACTAAGAAAAAAACAAGGCCAAAAAAATAAACGTAGAAAACCTTATTTGCTATAAAATACCAATCAAGGCTGAACATTCAGTGCAAACCGTTACAGACAGCCTGGAAAAGATGGCTGTGTAAAACTGAAGCAGCTACTAGTAATGACATCTTGAAAAGTAGTTATCACTTTTTGATGAGAAAAAAATCCAAAACCCTTTTTGTACAAACCTTGACCCTACCCAAAGTGACTGAAAGATATCAAACATATTGCCACCGCACACACAAGTTTCCCCTAATAATTCAGTCTGATATAAAATTCTTAAGCCATACCTGAGACCTTCCTTCATTAAGGACTTGCTGGTGAATCTTGAACAACCTCGCAGTGAAATCATCCACTTCAATGGTGCTACAAATAGAGATTCTGTTAAAATCCTGACAAGTTATTAAAAAACACAACACTGTTTATGAAGTAAACAAACTTTAGTTATTTCCATCACATGAGGATGTGATAATAAAGTATTTTTAGGTAAAACTCTGGTTTGGTCATGTCTTAGTGTTTTATGAAACTGCTCCACAAAACCAAACTCATACATGGTAATAATTCCAGATAGTTCTGTTATGTCCTACCTGGCTAAAGCCTCTTGCAAGAATTCTGAGTCCTGACTGATTCTGTCCACCAGCGTGTTGAAGTGAGTTTGCACTGCAACAGCCTGGAGGAACGAGGCTTTTGGCACGGGCGAAGGGAAGAGTGTAAACGGAGCATAGGTCACCAGCTGAGAAACAAGTTGTAGAATGTACAGGAAAAAGGAATGAAAACATTTTAAAATGCTGTTATCATAACATTGTCCCTGAATGTGACTTGTGAGGAATGAACAAAACCAACTTCAGTTGTACTCAGTGGATCAACGTGGATCCATCTGACATCCTGTGTCTTAAAAGCACATGACATAACTGGCCATGCCTGCTTCATCTGCACTGGTTTAACAACACATTCACATTGAATTATGCCCTCCATTGTTGCCTGCAGCAAACACCTTAATTGCCTTTCTGTCAGTGATAAAGAGCCTAATAAACTCTTTAAAAAAGACCTGACTTTCATGCTCTGATAAAAGTTCAATAAACTATTTTTTCCAAAAGTACTAGTTTTCTTCCCTTATTACAATCCAATGCCTAATTACTTTCTTTAATCACAAAAAGAAGATAAAACAGATCGCAGACACATTATTTGACTTTGTTCTTTAAATATATTTTTTAAAATCACACCTCAGATGAGGTTGGAGTCTCTTTGGTCCTCATTAAAACTCCCTGAAGCAGAGCTTCATCTTTTGCCACTTCTGCCAGTTCTTCTATCAGAGCAGTGTTCATCAGCACCTCGTCTGGAATCCCCTGAGCCATTCTGGTTCAAATACAAAACAGGAGAGGATCAACAATAACTTACACAGATCATTGATGTTTGACAGATCTCCCGTACGAACCAGTGTGAAGTATATACGGTTTCATTTTTGGGAGTCAAATCGTGGAACCAATTAAAAGTTTATAAATCAGTGGTTATCTTAAAAATTTTAGTCATGGTTAATATGGAGTTACATCAAAGACTGGTTGAATGCATACTTTGGATTATTTAGTATAGCACACTGAAACACTATGTAAATATTTATTGATCATAGATATCTTTTTCTCTCTCTTCTATCTTGTAATTTTTCTGATTATATCAGAGTTTTTTTTAGGGACAGGTGTGAATGAACTCTGGCTTTAGCCTACTCCTGGTTCGATTACCCTTGCTCATGCAGCAGAAAATAGATTTTTTGTGTTTTTTATATGTATACATAAACATAGATATTTTTTGCTTGTTTTTCTTTACATTTTTCTGGAGTTATATACTGATGTAAACAAGACACAAATTCATTCATTCATACCCACACAAATTTCATCAACAAAACAAAAACAGCCCTTATGACACAAAAGAGCAACATGTTTTATTATATTATTGGCTAAAAAAGACAATAAAGATTCATTCTGTTTCTTGATTTGCTTTCTTTCTGGCTAGTTATCTGCTTCTGATAACCTGCCAGTGCATTTAACAGAGTTCAGGTCCAAAACATACAACAGGAGCCATGTCACCGTTTATAACTTCTGAAATAACAGACCACTGCTCTTTTGCTGTTATGTAGGTTAGTAGTAATTCAGCGTAGCGTGGGTTAGACATGTATCACGAAATAACAGGTGACAGAACAGACATTATGCACAATGAAATGCCACTAAACAGTGCTGAGTCACAGTCAGTAGGTGAAAGTTGCTCACTTACCTTAGCTAGCTTTAACAGCTAATGTCCAGCTCGAAATGTTTCACACGAATATCAGGTATACAGCTGAGAGTTCTGCTCCTGAGTTGCGCTGTAAGTCTTCCAAACAGCAACAAACATCAAAAACGGAGTCTGGCTCATGTGCGTTTGCGTTTTTTTTTTAACTTTAAAACTGTCTGTTTATTAGCTACCAGTGAGACTCGGCCAGTCCAGCTGGACGCCCCATTTATCAAATTATTATGCTAAAAGCTAAATAGACAAATTACCCACTTCGATGTAGAGTTTTCGAAACGTAGCGGATGTGAAACTTCGACTACTCAGTGACGAATACCACATCTAATCGTGCGTCTGCGTGAACCTTAATGTTACATTCAATGAACCTCGGAATCTATGTCAAGCCATTCGGAGCAAAGATCGCCGCCCCATTTTGGACACGTTAGGGTATTTGACGGAGTCTAAAACGCTGTTTTGAAACTCAAGACGCCGAAAAAAACCGGCGGAAATTCATCCACAACGCCGTATTTTCCGCCGTTCTCATGGTGTCCTTCAGAGTACCGTAAAAAACGACGTTTTCCTGGTCATTGAACGCCGCAATAGTAATGACAGGCTCGTGACGCGTCCTCAGAACAGTGGATGAAATATTGGTGATTTATGAATATACAGCCATGAATAACAAGCCAAAAGAGGAGAATAGCTCACAAAATCAATGTTTTAATGCTGCTGTCAACCCTAACGAACAACTTTACGCATCAGGTTTGTATATTTTCAGTCTTCCTGACAAGTGTGATGAAAATAAATACAGTATAGCTACAGTTTTCCAGACGCTAATGGACTTAGCTCCTTGTGTAGCTGTTTCTGCATTTGTACAGCAGAAGCTGTCTCTCCATTTGTAGCTGGTTTAGCTAGCTGCTAACAGATGAAAGAATGATCAGAGTACAAGTCAAAACAGCAGATTTCCTTTTTTTCCTAATTCATTTTTAAAGCAAGAGCCCGATAACCCAAATTACCACAGTTGTTTTATAGGCTGTTAGCATCGGGGCTGCTAACCCACACATGATGGTTTCATGCTAGCCCTCTATGTGTTTACTGCTGTTTTATTTCAGTTTGGCATCTAGTTTTCATCTTGTTTTATTTAGAAACGCATGTTCAAAATACAAAAATGACAACAGGGGTGAGAAGCTGTTAAAATATTGACCCCAAAAATAATTCAGCATGACACAGACAGGGTTTAGATGAGTGATTTTACTCATAATAACCAACTACTAAGTGACCATCATGATCACACAATAGCCCTGCATCAAACTGTGGTGACTCCTCAGGTCAGCCTTCAATCTATTGGTTACTGTGATTTTTTTTTCTGCAAATAAACAGAGTTTACAATTACCGGTATATGGTTTATGTGTAGGAGAGGAGGTGAGCTTAACCCTTAAACACAAGTATTAAAGTGGATTATTTCACCTCAAGTACTCAGATAAGATGAAGACTCTAATAAGGGTTGACAGTTTCTTGGGATTTCTTTAATGTCACATGGACAAAACCTTCAGACAGCCTCAACCAAATCCAAAGTCATTTCTTGCACACAGCCCTTCTTATAACTGATATTTACATAAGAAAAATGTCCAAGCCCTGCTCACACAATCAGTGCAAAATTTCTGACAGGGAATGATGTTCCCAACATTCCTTAGAGGTCACTTTACTAAATGTATCCTCTTCTCTCAAGAGGAAGCATCTGGATTGCTATTAGAACAGAACACAGAACTTTACACACAAGTAGTTGGAAACCGTGTGACTTTTCTTGTAGGCACATGTCAGAGAGTTATGAAGTTTAACATTTCTATAATATCATTAGAAAAACAGTGATGAAGCAAATAAGAAGTGTGTATTTGTAGATAATACTATGATGCATCAGTATTGTGTGTGTGTTTTCATTTTGAAAACGACTCTAAATACACTCAAGGACAGAGAACGAAACACTTTCAATACAGTTTGACATTTGACTAAAACTAATGTAATTGTTCTTGGACACAGTTGATGTAATTAATCTGCTTGTATTTCAGTTCTACCTGCAGATGTTCAGTTGGTTTTAATTAAAGAAGAAGCTCCTGGTGAATGGAGGCCTGGTGTGGACCAGCAGGACCCAGAGCTCCTAAACATCAAGGAGGAAGAGGTGGAACTCTGGACCAGTCTGGATGAAGAGAAGCTCAATATTAAAGAGCAGACTGATGCCACCAGGTTTCCCTTCCCAGCAGTTCAGTTGAAGAGTGAGGATGATGAAGAGAAACCTCTGGTGTCACAGCTTCCCCAGCACCAAGTGGGTCCAGCCAGCAGCTCCACTGATCAGATGACAGCAGCAACTGGTGGAGAGGACTGTGGAGGAGCAGAAACCATCAGGAGCACCGGATCTCTAAATACTCAGGAGGAAGAATCCAGCTCTTCACAAACTGACGTCAGTGATGTTGATGAAGAGGAAGACAATGTAAACTATCCTGACTTTCAACTGTCAGACACTGGGTCAAACACTGAAGACAGTAACAACAGGAAGGAGATCAGGTGTCCTGAGTCAGGTGTAGACACTGTAGAGACAAACAGGATAGTCCAGACAAGGCAGAAATCATACAGTTGTGATCTCTGTGGTAAAACATTTACACGAAAAGAACATGTAGAAAGACACACAGGAATCCACACAGGTCAGAAGCCGTTTTGTTGTGGTGATTGTGGACAAAGTTTTAGTGACAAGTCAACTTTAAAAAGACACATGAAAATCCACACAGGTCAGAGGCCATTTTGTTGTGAGAACTGTGGACAAAGATTTAGCCGAATGTCACATTTAAACTCTCACATGAGAATCCACACAGGTCAGAGGCCATTTTGTTGTGAAGATTGTGGACAAAGTTTTAGCCAGAAGTCAACTTTAAATGATCACATGAGAATTCACACAGGTGAGAGGCCATTTATTTGTGGTGATTGTGGACAACGTTTTAGGTACAGGTCAGCTTTTAATACACACATGAGAATCCACACAGGTCAGAGGCCATTTTGTTGTGGTGCGTGTGGACAAAGATTTGGCCGAAAGTCACAATTAAACTCTCATATGAGAATCCACACAGGTCAGTGACCTTTTTGTTGTGACTGTGGACAAAGTTTTAAGGCCAGGTCAAATTGAATTAGACACATGATAGTCCACACAAGTCAGAGGCCTTTTTGTTGTGGTGATTGTGGACAAAGTTTTTGCCAAAAGTCACATTTAAACTCACACATTGAATTCACACAGGAAACAAAACAATTTATTTTGTTTGTTTAGGAAACAAAACAATTTACATTGACTCCTGAAACACAAGAACCAACACTTAGAAGGAAACCGTTTAACTGTAAATATTCAGACAACTCATAGACACAATTTAATAAACACTGAGTTGAAACTGCACAGTTCCAAGGTTTGTTGTTGCATTGTTCATCTTCAGTGCTGAGTGAAGATACTGAGTAGGTTTAGTGAATAATTAATTGGTTCATAAATGCTCATTAAATGTGAAGTAATGATGCAGCTAATGCTTTTATTTTGAAATGTGTCAAATGAGGTTTTGTACATCAGTTGTAATTGTTGCAAAATGATACAACAGTAGCTGAAATCTCATGTATAGAGTGAAGGTGTGCCTAATGGTTGAAAAAAGAAAAGGCTAATCTTAAGATGTTATTCTAAACTGCAAACGGTTCATCAGTTCTAATGAGAAGTCCTTCATCTGTTGTCTGAAACAGCTTTATTTGTGAGGGAGTGTCACGGGGAGCCAGTGCCTTTTTCCAGCAGTCATTAGGCAAGAGGTGGGGACACCCTGGACAGATTGCCAGTCCATCACAGAGCCACAAAAATGGGATATTTTTCTTATGAAAAATACAAAAATTATTTTATTGACATTGATTGACTTTGAGTTTTTTAAATTTATTTCAGCAATGGAAATACAAAATTTTAATGAACAGAACAAATTAATATTTTTTGTGGAGAAAAGTCTGTCATTGTAGTTAAGGGACATAAAAGGGTCTCATGTGCCCTAAAGGCACACTAAGTAATATTGTCATATTTTAAAATATTTTCCTTGAGCCAGTACGTGGTAATACGACCCTTTACAGGGTTAATGAAAAGCCACTCAGCTCCATCTGCTGCTTTTGTCCAGAATATTGCACTTGCAATTTCAGAGTCTCTGGTTCGGTGCCCTGAAGTCTTCCAAAGTCATGTATACTCAGGACAGATGAGCTGAAGACACAGACATCATAGATATGAGCTAAGAGATCTGTCGTATCGTGTTCGTCATGGAGGAGCCTCCAAAGAAACAAAGAAAACCTTTATCTGATGATTGAAAACATGAGCACACAGCTGGAGGAGAGGTCATCAGTTTGCTTTTACAAAATGAATTTTAAACGGACCCTAGGGGGTGCTAGACAAGCACCAAATTCCCAGTTTTTGCTATGTTGAAAATAAATTTGAGTCCATTTTCAGCAACAACTGTGGGGTATGGTTTACTCTTTATTTGGTAAAAGGATAAGTGATGGGCTCTCAGTGAGCACAGGAGAAATACTGTCCAGTGGGTTGAAGACACGAGACCATTAAGATGAGCAAAGATTCCAGTTCACCATTAGTAAGGTTACTTTACAATCATTCAGAAAGACTTGACATCTTTTTAGAAATTGAACTCTGGGGTTCAACATGATGGGATTGGTGATAGAATTTTTTATGGGTGCAGGCACATAATGATAAGGGAAATGAAATTATGGATAACACTGCCATGGAGCCACTGGGAATAGAATGGTGGACCTAATTATCAGCTTTAGTAAAACAAACATTCAAAAACAGCAGAATCTGAAGAAAAGATGGCAGAACCAATGGGGAAGAAAAGAAAACGGCTGTGAATGCAAAGAAACTGGAAAAAAGAGAAGTACAGGAGGAGGAGAGTAGATCGAATCATTTCCTCTCATCTGTATGACAGGATCTGATCCTTGAGTGACATTCTGGTTCACACTCCATACCAGTAGGTGGCGGTAATGCTCCAATTGGTTGTTTGCCAACAGCCAATAAACATCAAGAAGAAGAAGAACATCGTTCACAGAAACAACAAACTTGCTGGGGAACTATCAACGGGGAGACTGATTTCGACGGAACACCGGTTTAGTCTTCAAACATCACAGCACAAATTTCGATTCTCGCTTTGAGAAAAAAAACTTTTTGGTTTCCTGGACGCTTTTAAGCTAAGACACCGAAGTACACATCACTAGAAAAAATGTGTTTGGATAAAAAACAGTAAATGTGGTCAAACAGTGACTGGAAGCAATGGTGAATGAAATATTGGTGATTTATTAATACGAAGATGAAAATCATGAATAACAAACCAAAGGAGGTGAATTCCTCACCAGATCAAAGTTTTGATGCTGCTGCTATCAACCCTAACGACCAACTTTTCGCATTAGGTATGTATATTTTCATTCTTCCTGACAAGTGTGATGAAAATTAAATACATTTTAGCTACAGATTTTTAGTAGCTGATGGACATATAACTCCTTGTGTAGCTGTTTTAGCTTGCTAACAGTGGAACTATTTGACGAAGCGGAAGTTGGTTTCCTGTCTAGCTTCCGCTTCGGATAACTGCTAAAAGGCAAATTCCTGCTTTTATATTCTGTCCATTTGGTGGCTTAAAGTTTTTATTAATGTGCGATTAAAACCTAAAAACGTCCCGTTAAACTGTCGGTTTCATAAGCAGCTGTTGTCTTGGTCATTATACAAACACACTTTTTCTCCTCATAATAACTTAGAATAACCATCCGAAACACGTTCCTCTGTTCTATAAACACTGGCTGACATGCTGTCAGGTCAGCTATTCACTTCAAATGTTTCTTTGAATGCTTATGAATATTATTTTCCCACTTTCAGTCTTCACCAAAAGAATTTGATCTGTTTAGAAATGCCCTTCTTGATGGGTTCATGATGCTTTTTAGAGGTTCTGTGAACCTCCCTGTGAGGAAGTAATAAAATATCAGAGCTTTGTGTTGAGCTGACCTCCAAACCTACTACCGTTAAGTTTTCTATATTAAGGATATTTAAGGTGGAATAAAAATATTGGGTCTTCCTAACAAATTCATTTAAAGTGATTAACTTAAAGAAATCTCATTTAGATTATTGTATAAATATTACCCAACAAAAGTACATTTTTAAGATGATGGTGGTCAGTCATCGCCATGGTGCACTATCTTCGAACATTTCACTCCATAACTCCATATTTCCTGGCTGCCTGACAGCTGTTTGATGCCTCTGCTACATTGACCACCATCATCTTAAAATTAGTGTTGAAACTCTGCCTCCGTTGTCTGTAGATATCCTATATACAGTAATGGCTAGATATCTTACCCAGTGGCGGCTGGTGAAATGTTTTTTGGGTGGGGCGCATTTTTGCAAGTCAGTTTTCAGATGCACAAACAATCATATCACCACTAGGGCAGGGAATTATGCAAAATATTTTCATCTGACTGAATATTTTGCTGGTAAAAATTCCTACCACCAATTCACAAAAAATGTGGTGCTGTTAGGTATAATTCTACACATCAAGCAGTAAAGAAATCATAAGGTCTTCATAAGGAGACCTTATAATAATATAAAGATAACCAGATAATAAAAACAAAAACAACCACAATGTGGTTACAACAGAAATTGTAAGGGTTTCAAGGAAAAAACATCCTGACAAGGTCAAAATCACAACTTAATATTCACAATTAGCTTTTCTACTGACACCGGTCCCATCAAACACAGTCACACAAAACTCCGTTAAAACGCCATGTTTTAAGGAAAAGTAACAAAAAACTCCTCAAACTGGACTAAACTACATAAACCAACGTATTCAATGAACAGTATCAGTGTTTCTCTAACATTCGGCCCTAACTATACCAAAAACATGTTGCTATTTAAGGTATAAATTCACTCATCAGGACTTAGAACGGCTAGCTAGGCCTATGGGATTTTTGAATGGGAAAATCCGCAACAGACGCATTGTTATTAAGAAAAAAGAAACAAACAACGAAGTCACTCACCATTGAGTTGATTAAATCAGGACAAATGAAATCAATCGGCTGGTTTTTTACAAGCTGGCAAGAAGGATTCTTTGAATAAATATTCATTTTGTTTCCTCCATTG
>SSNR01000051.1:2152463-2210043 GCA_006937965.1 Callopanchax toddi | reverse complement strand
AAGGCACATTTAGACAGACACATGAGAATCCACACAGGTCAGAAGCCATTTTGTTGTGATGATTGTGGACAAAGTTTTAGAGACAGGTCAACTTTAAACAGACACATGATAATCCACACGGGTCGGAAGCCATTTTGTTGTGATTGCGGACAAAGTTTTAGCCACAAGTCAACATTAAGTCGGCACATGAGAATCCACACAGGTCAGAGGCCATTTTGTTGTGATTTTTGTGGACAAAGTTTTAGACAAACGTCACATTTAAACTCTCACATGAGAATCCACAGAGGAAACAAATTAGATTTTGCGATGAGTCCTGAAGCACAAGAACCGACACTTAAAGGGAGATAGTTTAACTCTGAATATTCAGACGGCTCATAGAGTTGTTAATAATTCTTGAGTTGAAAGTTCACAGTTCCAAGGTTTGTTGTTCAGTAGGATGTGCAGCGTTGAAGTTTGTTCTTGTATTCTTTATCTATAGGACAGTCCTGAATCTTTAACATGACACAATCTGTTTATTTTAGTCAGCTCCTTTACCTTTCGCAGCTGTTTTCAATAAATAGGTAAAGCATTAAATAAATAAATTGAGCATTAAATAATCATTCAAATGTCATTAATTAAAAGTGTCAATAATTATTTTAAATAAATAATTAAATATCCCATAAATAGAAATATGTAAAAAAAAAAAAAAAGAATTTTACTTAAGTATTTATTTATTTCATGGACTGTGTCTGTGTGTTTCTGCCCTTAATGAGTTAATCTTATCTGTCAAGCCCTTGCTTCAAAGTCAGAGCTAAGGCTGAAAACAAACATGTTGGCGTAGAAGATTTCTGTCAAGTTGGTCAGGTATATGAAGCTTTACAGATAAAATGGTTGCTATGCTAGCCAACACATCTCTACATAACACCCCATATTGATGAAGCACTGGAGTCTTCGAAAGATATTCTATGGTCAAAATCTTCAATAAACGGTGAGAAAATTCCTCATTAAAGTCATGTTATCATGTCATGTTGTCTTTGCAGGATTTGCGGTGCGTTATGGCAGGCCGACGAAAATTTTACTCAGCCAGGGATGCCATTGAGGTGATTTGTCTTCCTGATGGGGCTTTATCTGACACTGAATCCATTTCATGTGATAAAATTGCCTGTCCAGATATTGAGGAAACTCCTGAAGCATACGAGTCCGACTCCAGCCGTGATGATGATGAGCCACTGGCAGCAATAGCAAGCTCTAATCCCAACCACCTTGATGTTGAAATTCATAACGTACATGCAGGCAGTGACACTGAGGTCCCAGATTACCATGAACCTCAACCAGGCCCAGCTCCAGTCAACAAAGAGTTTTCTTGGAGGCAGAGGAAACCCCCAGCAGCTGACATAGACTCTTCATTCCGAGGACCTGCGTTCTCACCTCCACCAGACGAAATCCCAAGTCCAAAGTGGTATTTTGATCAGTTCATGGACAAATCCGTGTTTGAACATATTTCTCACCAATCTAACCTGTATGCAGTTTTAAAGAATGACCCAGAACTAAAAACAACCCCTTTTGAAATGGAGCAATTCATTGGTTTACACATCTTGATGACCGTAGTACGTATGTCATCGTACCGCATGTACTGGCAAACGGCAACTCGCTACGACCCAATTGCAACAGTCATGGGACGTAAGCGATTTGATCATCTGCGTACATACATCCACATGAACGACAATACCAATGTGAAGCAAAAGGGTGAGCCTGGATACGATCCATTGTTCAAGGTACGACCAGTACTTGAGAAAGTCCGTGCGAACTGTTTGAAGGTTGAACCGGAAGAAAACCACTCCATTGATGAGCAGATGATCCCCTTTAAAGGAAAGATTGGAATGAAACAGTATATCAAGAACAAGCCGCAAAAATGGGGAATCAAGGTCTTTACTCGTGCTGGTGTCACTGGACTAGTCTATGACTTTGAAGTATACACTGGAAAAGGGACTGTGACCAATGAGCGTGGACTTGGTGTTGCCGGTGAAGTTGTGCTTCGTCTCGTATCAGAAGTTCCTAAAGGACTAAACTACAAGTGCTTCTTCAACAACTGGTTCACGTCCCCTGAACTCATTGTGGAACTGAAGAAAATGGGAATTCTAACAGTTGCTACCATCAATCGTAACCGTCTCCATGGATGTACCCTCAAAAGTGACAAGGAACTCTCAAAGGCTGGGCGTGGTGCGTATGAAGTGAAATACGAAAAGACAAGTGGGATGTCCATCGTGAAGTGGTTTGATAACAAGGCAGTGTTATTGGCATCATCCTTCATTGGCCCTGATCCTGTTGATAGATGCAGAAGGTGGTCGAAAGAGAAGAAGGAATATGTGGAAGTGGACAGACCCCACATTGTCAAGGTGTACAACAACAACATGGGAGGAGTAGACTTAGCAGACATGTTTGCAGCTCTCTATCGCATTGACATCCGCCCACGTCGTTGGTATCTGCGCATCTTGTACTACTTGATTGACCTATCACTGGTCAATGGCTGGCTCCTCTATCGCCGTCATCTCACCCAGAAGCAGGAGAAGAAGTATATGTCGCTTCTTGACTTCCGTGTTCAAGTTGCAGATGCCCTCATCAAGGTTGGCAAACAGGCTGACTTGAACAGCAGGAAAAGAGGACGACCGTCATTGGAAGATGCTCCAATACCCCATCAAGCTGCCCCACCTCCACTTCAGAGGATCGTTGCGCCATCGATTGACGTCAGACTAGACCGATGCGATCATTTTCCCATCCATGCTGAGAAACGTGGACGATGCAGACTGTGCAAGAATGGCTACACGCAAATGGCCTGCCTGAAGTGCAAAATTCTTCTGTGCTTTACAAAGGACAAAAACTGTTTCTTGGAGTACCACACGACAAAGTGACAAACATGGCAAACATTTTGGATCTTTTTACTCGTCTATATCATGTTGTTTTTGTTGTTATTCTGCCACTGTAAAGCACATAGGTACATTGTTTTTAAAAAGTGGTGTACAAATAAAGTTAGTGTTCATATCATATTCAGTCGTCAGTGTTAATTTACCACACCGGGCCAGTGTTGCAAATTTGTAACATCCCAGAACGCATTGCATGTGAAGGTCTCCCGATTCTATTGTACTACCCCATATGATAATTTTCCCCAAATATCTGATTTTTCCTGTTACTAAACGTTAATTTGAGCCTGAAAGGGTTAACTCGGATAATCTAAACTTATGAAATTTATCATAAAATGTGATGTAAATTTAAATAAGGATTTTAAATCATGTTTTCTTTTTTACTCCTTTCTTTAATTGAATGATAACTTGCAGTTGTACTTCAGTACATTAAAATTGTTTTGATCAAAATATTAAACTTTATATGCAAACGTCGCTGCTGTGTAAGCCACATAAATTAAATAATTTGGGTTTTCTGTGTTCAATAAAACCAAAACAAAAGAGTCTGCTATCTGTTTTTGGTCTATTATTTTAACTTATAAGCAGTGTTGTTGGTATTTGTTAGTTAAATGATCGTTTAAGTTCCAAGCTACTTCACAATATACCAGCTAATCATAAATCCACTCCTATCCGGTTGGTGGCAGTAATGGACCAAATCGTTGTTTGCCAGGGATCAGGCACAAGAAGACAACATCTGGATGGAGGAACTCACCTGGTAACAACTGGACGAAGTTTGTTGTAAGCAAATGTAGTGAAAGTTGCTTTTTACTTGTATTTATGATGTTTTTTGTTGTTTTGGATCGATCACATACCTAACACGATGCATAATTTATTAGTTAACCTGCACCTTCAAGTGTTTTAATAAATGAATACATTTTAAAAAATCATTGCTAGTTGTGGTTTGTTGTTCCAGCAACTATACGGTCAAATTGAAACGCTATTCTCAGTTTAGTAGTTGTGTGAAACTACTGTTCATGAAACATTGTGTTTTTTTTCTTCTTTGCTTTGTAGTAAAATACAAATCATGGAGAACAGGTATGAGGATGTTTACTAATATCTTTCGAAAGAACAAAGACAAAACCTGAGGAAATACTCCTCTAATGTCCATTACAGTCAGTTTTAATCATAAAAATGTGTTATTGTGACGATGATGCATATAATAATGGTTTTTTAAAATTATTAAATAGATGGAAACCTATTTTTGGGGATGACAGCCCATCAGAAAGTGTGACCTTTGTACTTGTGGCTAGGTGTTGTTACCACTGTGTCTAATAGGACATTTTAATTAATTACTGTACAGGTACTTTACAGTACTACATTTTACTTTAGATAAAAGTAAAGCTCACTTTAAGTTCTAGTACATATTATAAATAAATAATAAACCAGCTAAATAAACCATCAGATCAGCATACCTGTTATAATAACCTACTAGTATGTTATTCTATCAGATAAATAAACCATCAGATCAGGGAGGAAAGTGGAAGTGATTTGTGTCCTCATACGTATATACCTCAGTATACAACATAGTGGATTTGTCTCTTCACTGAGGAGCAGAAGGCAGCCAGTTTCATGGTGCCCAGGAGGTATATTGTATATATAAAACAGGAGTGGGCTCTAAACAGGGCCTTGGGGTACCCCACAAAACAGATCAGTCTAACAGCAACCTGCTTATTGTGATACTGTATGTTGATCCGTATGAATGATTTGTTATGATAATAGTGTGATGTCTTGTGATAATCAGCTGACTTAAGGTTTTCAAGTTACAATTATAGTCATTAAATGGTTTTACAAAGATAATCAGAATGATTTAAAAGTTTTTAACAATAACTAGGATCAGAATGACTAAATGTCAGGAAGCTGTAAACCAGATGGTTGTGGAACAGCTGATGTAGGCATAAAGTGATTAAATAATGATTGAAATGTGTTATTGGTATTGCCAGATGATTTCCAATGATAAAGAAATGGTTTGAATGGTTATGTGCTGATTAAATATTTATAGGGACAAAAAGGGGAAGTTACAGTTAAGAGAAGATCTGAACAGGAAGTTAAAAGTGTGTATCGGTGTGCTGACAGCCTGCTGATAAGTCCAGCTCGGCTTGGTTTGGGCGGTGCGGACAGAAAAGCAACACTTCATCTGGAACTCTGTTTGTGTGATGGAAAAGATGATAAAATAAGAACATAAGGAAGGAAAGGAAAGGTATTTGTGACCACTTGTTTATACCTCAGTACAACGTTCCCAGCATTTGACCATTCATTTTTGGGTGGCAGTCAAACTTGCCCAAGCCCCACTCTCCCAAATGGAAGGCGATCTAGCTGCCACTGTGCCATGGTTGCCACATGTAGGCCAACTGAGCGGTAGTTTTGTGCCGAATGGAAGAAAGGAGGTGCTTCAAACACATGACGGCTGAATCACAGATGTTCGTGCGTAACTCAAAGGAGGATAAATACCTTTGACCAATGAGAAACCATCATCTGTTCCAGCCCTCAATGACATCGTAAAGATTAGATAAAGATTCTGGAAACCTCTGGACTCCGGTCATGGCCATTCCTCAGAACAGAGCTCTGTATGGGTTGTGAAGCTGAAGGGAGCGGACCGTCAGGCCTTCAGGAGGGTGAGCCTTCCCCGACATTCTGTGTCTATGTTGCTCTGCAATTACCACAGATTTGACCTCCTTGTGTGGGATCTTGTCCCCAGTTCTGACAGATTACTTCAGGTAGTGAGGATTACCTTCTATCTTCTAGGTTGTTCATTTTACTCAGGAAGTTACTGTTTTATAGGGACTGAATGAGCTAACTCTAACCCTGGGTATTCTGGGGGGATTCAGGTCTGTGGTTCAGCAGAAAGTGTGTGGTCATCTCTGATCAAGGTGCATTATTCCTTCTTCTTCATTCAACTCCAAATGGATCAAAAGAGTGCAACTGAAGATTGGATCATCAATTAGAGATTTATTCAAGTGCAAAAACTAGATAAAGTGAAATTGTGGACATTCTCTTTGTGCGTGGGTTCATCATAGGAGTAAGAAGCTTGAGATTTAGTGTCATAAGATCAACTTTTGGAGGTTTTTACAGGTTGCCTTAACCAAATTTATTAATAAAACATCACCTTTGAAGCTTACTGTCCAAGCTACTAAAATTTACCTATGGTAAATGGCCTGTATTTACCGGTATATAGCGCTTTTCTAGAGTTCTACACTCCCCAAAGTGCATCAGTCATTCACAAATTCACACACTGGTGATGAAAAGCTACATTGTAGCCACCACAGCTGTCATGTACCAAGAGCCAGAATCATTACGGAGGAGATCTGACAATTAACGGGCGTGGCTGAAGATCCTGGACCTTTCCTGGGCTACTGAGAGGTGAGGTTTTTCAGATTCAAAGAGAAACAGAAGACTAGTCATGTCACCTCCCACCAGCCATGGGCGTAGATTTGGCATGGATGGAGGTGACGTGTCCCCATCAATACCCAGCTATCACTGAATTGCACCCATCAATAATTTGATCCAAGGATGCAGAAATAGCGCTGTATCCCCATTCCCCACAAATAATATGTGCAGCCCAGCGGACTGACGTGCTTACCATCCTTGCTGAATACACTTCACTTAGCTGTTTTCAAACAATACTGCCTTGATTTATAATGAGATTCCTTAGAAATTACAATATTTTAACATATCCTATGTATGGTTCAAAAATGGTTGAATAATGGTTACTGTTTAATTTTCCAGGTTTTTAAAGCACTGTGAATAATGTTTGTTGTAGTTTCACCTTATTGCCACAAGAGGGAGACAGATACCAAAATGTTTCAACTAAAAGCACTGTAAATAGTGCTTGTTGTAGTTTCAACTTATTGCCACAAGAGGATGACAGATACCAAGGTTTTTTCAACTAAAAGCGCTGTAAATAATGCTTGTTGTAAAATCACAAATCTGCCACAAGAGGGCGGCTGTGTGTCAGCAGAAACATAAACCAAAGACCAAGAAATCACAAGATGGTTCACTGCTTTGTGCTACCATCCTTGCTGAATACACCTCACTTTATTAGCTAGCTGTTTTCAAACATTATTCCCCTGATTTATGAGTTTCTTTAAAAATTACAGTATTTTAACATATCCTAAGTACTGCTGAATAGTGGTTTTACACTATTGTCTGATATTACAATATTTTAGTATTGGTGGATATGGGGTATTGACTGATCCACAAAGCCCAAATATCGGGGTAGGATCAGGACCGAGAAAGCTGGATCGGTGCTTCTCTAATTGTTTCCTGTCAGGTCTGCGTGCTGACCTGAACTAAAGAGGAAAAAACAAAGAAAAAATACCAGGAAAAGAGAGACCTGGAGGAGACGGTGGATGTTCTAAGGAAGAGCTCAATAAATCAGAACAAGCCAGGAAGACCAGCAGCATCAAGGTAAAGAGGAAAGCCTGGAATTTGCTTATAGCATGTCCAGTTCTGTAAAAGAAATTAGAGAGGAGAATATGTAAAAAAAAACTAGAATCTTCTGGAAAATATTTGACATTATGATAGAACTAATCTGAACAGTGAGACACAGCTTTCTCCACACCAGCAGAGGGAGCTATAGCTTTTCCCACCAAGTCATAAACATCCTGGTTCAGACTTCCTGCTTCTCACAGCATTTGTAAATAGTAATACAAGGGCTTGGCTCTTCAAAGCTGAGCAGTAGTCCAACCCTCTGAGTCAGCATTAGAAAAGATAACAAATTAAAGTAAAACAGGTAGAGCATGATGTCACATATTTGTCATCCATGGTGATCAGGAGCCACTGAACTGTTCCAGTGTGAGATGTTGTTCTGTTTTTGTTTTTCTGCTTACAGATGGAGAGTGGACAGCTGTCGAGGGCCGAGGCGTTGGCACGCTCAGGCTGCAGGCACGCGTGCCATGTGATGCTCTACTCTGACACTAAATCTAAGCTGTTTGGCAGAACTCCCATCAGGCACATTGTACTGGTGAGCACCATTTGTGTTTTTCCACAATCATGTGAGTGCATAGTGGTCAACTAGTGCATGATGAGATGTGAATCCTAGTCATTTGCACATTTCAGTCAACAGCCACATGTGTGTGTGTGTTTGTCTCTCTGAGTGAACACATCTGTGTGTGTGTGTGTGTGTGTGTGTGTGTGTGTGTGTGTGTGTGTGTGTGTGTGTGTGTGTGTGTGTGTGTTTAACAGCATCTGTCATGTCCCACAGATGCAGATGCGCTTCGACGGTCTGTTGGGTTTCCCAGGCGGGTGAGTCTCACCTGGTGCTGCCTGTGTTTCATCCTTCTTTGTGCAGCTAAACTTATCTTTGGATTTTTAATTTCTTTTATTGTCACAGCTGTGGGAAAACAACTATAGCACAGATCAAACATTCAGTGACTGAATACTCAAACAGCAAAGATGAAAAATAGGAGTTAAAGAAACACTGATGACAGGCTCCTTTGTGAAACAAAAAAAGTCCTTTATTCTTGCCTTTAAAGATCATTTATCAGGATGTGTTTGACAAACTAATTGGTATTCTGTGAAAGATGAACCATTTTCTGCTTTTTGTACATGAATTACAGAAGCCGCTTTAGAGTTTCTGGTGCGCCATTCGCCCACAAGTAGAAATTATGTCATGGGGCGAAAAATCTGAAAACACTGACGACACGCAAAACAAAAGAATATGTATGTACAGTATATAAAACATATTTCTACAGTAATAGCAGGAAGTGGAGGCTAAATCATCTGACTGGTGCTTTAGTTTCTGCCTTCAACACAAATATTGTTCATTTTCAAAAAAATGAACATCTCATCTGTTATGAATTACCAGGTAACCCCCTGATATTTGATATTTGTGATTTTAAGTGAAACATCTGAGTGATTTTGACAACAAAATCAAGTACTTCACACTTCTTATTTCCTTTTTTTTTTTTTTTTTTGCAGCGTCATCAAATTAAAACATCAGTTTCTTTAATATTTTGGAAAATGCAGCTAAATGTGCTTTAAAAAAATCATAAACCCTTATGTTTGCTGTAGACTTTTATTATTCAATCCTTGGTGTTTTTTAAGCTCATGGCTGAAACTTTAAAACTAGTGAATTAAATTAATCTGTTGGAGGTAATTGTTTCAAAACAGCCTTAGTTTGGAGAAAGAGGCCTTGTCTACACTACTCGAGATATTTTTTTGAAATAGTTTTTCAGTTTATGAAACTATCTCTGTGTCTATATCTAACATAGTGCTACATTCACAACGAAATACAGATAAAAACACATTTACATTGGCTAAACAATCTCCAAAACCACATGTTTTTATTGAAAATGTTTACAGTTTTCTTTGTTATTCATTTCAGAACAAAATTAAGTTTTATTTGCAACAAGATCAGGATACAGAGAGATAGATATATTAAAAGTAGGCATGTTTATCACTTCTTTTAAAATCCTCACATTGGAAAATGCTTTTAAAAATACCAGTTTTTCCACCAAATACTAACATTTGTGTGGACTGGAGGCGCAAAAGCAGCAGAGAAATATATTTAGAAATATCTGGAGCGGTGTGGGCGGAGTCACAGACATTACTGACCAGATTGATGAGCTAAAGGCTAGTAGTGGTGGACTGAAGCAGTGCTTCTGCTGTGTTAAATACTGAATAACTTTTCTGATCAAGAGTTGTTTTAATTGCTGGAAATTAGCCTCTAATTTAGCACAGATCTGCAATAGTGTGTCTCTTGATTTGATTAGCCATGAGATGTGATCCTGTCAGATGACTACTTCCTGTTTCTAGAGGCTCCGCTCACTGCGAGTGATGTCACCAGCGAGTGTTGTCTTTTTTATAGATAATGCTTTAAAAAGACTGAAATATCCCTTTAACTTTTTGACTGGCGGGTCAACCTCTTTGCTGAGTGCATTTTATTCCCTCTATCTAACTCAAAAACTAAAGAAATTCATTAAAACACGAGGATGCTTGAATAATAAGTTAAACTTTATGAATGTTTTCCTAATATTAAACCTTTATTGCCTGAAATGAATAAAAAATACAAAATTCCATTGGTGTTTAGGTTAAAGTGTTAATTTAGCATTTCAGGTTTTTTTTTTTTTAATATATATATAATTATTTGCAGCTCAGTTAGCAGCAACTAGCTGTAGCCCTTCCAGTGCAGCCTGGGAACGCTCCAGTAACAAATTCAAATTACCGGTAACTCTACTTAAAAAACAAATACCAGAAAACTGACCGTATTGTAAACATTCATAAGAAAAAAGTTGAGATGAACTTCTATGAAATATTTCAGGATGGAGTTTTATCTTTTCAGTTTTATTTTGTTTATCTCAGGAGAGAATTACAGCTGACTGTTACCTTGGTAACGATGCTGACCTTTGCCACCCTGTCTCTGTCAGCTTTGTTAACCCATCAGAGGAGACCCTGGAGGCGGGGCTTAGCAGGGAGCTGTTAGAGGAGGTGGGTGTGGCTGTGCCTGTATCTGAAGAAGACCTTGTGGATTCTCGCTTTGCTCCCTTTCACTCAGACGTCTCCTCCCAACTCATCCTTCACTTCTACGTTAAGAAGATGGAGGAGGAGCAGATCCGGGAGGTGGAGAAGGCGGCTGTATGCACTTCAGTGGATCACGGTCTGGAGGTAACCACCGAGCTCAGCAGTTTAACTGATTTAGGGTTTCCCACTGCTTCACCTGTTTTCTCTCTGCAGGTGATGGGAATGGTTCGAGTCCCTCTCTACACCATAAAGCCGGGAGGCCTTTCGTCTTTCCTCTCGCATTCCTTCATAGGCAACGCTCGCTCCATGCTGATAGACTCTCTGCTGCGCCTCCACCTGATCTCCCCTGGGGAGTTACAAAAAGCCCTCAGGAAGTCCCTGACGATACACACAGAGAATGCAAAGGACCTGAAGTCAGATGTTGCATTGATGGAGGTGCAGGGGAAACTGCTTTAAAACACACCTGTTGGGCTTTCACACGTGTTGACCCACCGCTTTGCAATCATTCACAAAAAACACACTAATACTAAATCAGACCTGGTGACTCATAATTGCTTCTGTGCATCAACCACTTTAGAGCTTCAGCCTGTTTACCTTTAATGGAAATAAGTTCTGTCTCTCTCTCTCCTCTTCAGATTTTAAGTAGTTTCACTCGTCAATCGCCACCAAATCCTTGGTTTTGTTCAGTGAATTCTGTAACAAGGGCAGATTCTTTTAAATAAATACTTTCACAGAAACTCTTTGCACATTTAATTATTACTCTACATTCTAAATATACTAGCAAGAAGTTTGACTCAAGTTTAAAAAAAAATCTCAACGTGTCAGACGGGAAGACACAGCTGTTTGTACCAAATATGGTGGCGCGCAGACAGCTCTGTGGTTTTCTATATCTGCCAGAATCAAAGGGCGACATCAGTAGAACTGTAGGTTGTTGTTTCTTTGTCTTTCTTTGTGCTGCTCATGCTTCACTTATGAAGTTATAACGCAGCAGCACGGCATGAATCCGAAGATTAATTACATCCATGACATTCTCTATAGCCTGCAGGCGAAGATTTGATTTCGTTTAAGTGTACCCTCGGTGCGCATAACACGCGTGCGCCAGATGTTAGTAACCTCGTTCCCAGACGATATTGCATTCAGTGAGCTGGAGGAGAAACGGGATGCTGCCAGACATTTCTGACACCTTTTGTATTGAAAACGCACAATCTGTCCACAAATAATCCTTTACAGATGATTCAACCCCACTCGCCGTTTGTATTTTTTGTTCACATGCAGGCTGAAAACACCAAAACACTGACCGATGGTTTACTACACCGCATGCAGCACAATTAATCTCCCTCGGATCGGACACGGTGGAGAAAAGATGGAGTGAAGGGATGAAAGATGCTCGTTCACTCACCTCAGCTTTAGGTTTTATTGAGACAGCGTTGCACAAGGACAGGTGGATCTATTAATCATAAGCAGACTGACTCATCTGTGAGCCGGAGCTCATGGAATTAGTAATGCTGCTGGAATTAATTTGAGTGAGATACAGTGTAATCTGCTGTCGATGAGTGTTTTTCACAACGATCAGGAGATGAAAAAGGAACACATCCTGTGCAACAGACAGGAAGCTTAGGAGACGGGCAGCACGAAACACCACGCCTGTGGTTGGTTTTAAGCGATAATGTCACCTTTTTTTTATGCAGCTTGAGGATGCGCCTCCTTGAAGATAACATTTGCATCTTGCACGCGATCGGGTGACGAGAAAAGATGCTGTCATGTGATTGTGTTGCAAGAGAACACAAGGTCATCAGAAACACGTTTAGAGCAGAAAAGCAGGGATGGAGGAAGGGCAGCGCAGGCAAGGGATGGATGGATGGAGGGGGGAGAGAGTGGGAGCGAGGGATGCTGAGGGAGAAAGATGGTATATTCATAGCAGCAGCGGTATTTATAGCCGCCCAGAGGAGAGGAGAGAGCGGGGGGGCGTGGCTTGTGTTGGGGCTTTCTCACTGCTTCGTATGGCGGGGAGGGAGGGAGGGGGAGGAGAGACGCAGCTCTGGCGTGAGTGGAGAGGCTATTTGGCATATTTTGAAAGCAGGGGGGAGGGCTGTTTGTATGTGTGTGTGTGTGTGTGTGTCTGAGAAATAAGAGAGGAGAGTACTGAGCTGAGAGAAATCTGTCAGATTCAAACACACTGCTGTGTGTGAGAGAGAGTGTGTGAGGTACAAAGAACGAAGGATGAGAAGAGAAGAGCTGAGGAACAGATAGAAAGAGACAGAGGAAGTCCACAAAGTCAGGTATGTACAGCTGTCACACTGAATCTAATAACAACCTGTGTGTGTGTGTGTGTGTGTGTGTTTAACAGAGTGTGCACGCGTGACTCGAGTCTGAGTGTTTATTCCTAGTGGAGTGTTTTAAATGGACACTGTATCCACTTTGCTGACAAATGTTCCCACAGACTGTTAGAGTATCAATTATGTAATATGTGTGCACCATTTTCAGGGTTGATGCTGTGTGTGTGTGTGTGTGTGTGTTTATCCTGAGGTGTTTTTGTGGACATTGTGTGAAACCCTGCTACAGCACCGTTGACCATATGCTCCTATTTACAGCCAATGCAAATAGAACTCAACACTCCACTGTTGTTGTAGCCGTGGAACCTTAATTCCAACCCCGCGCTCATCAGTATAATGATTTTAAAGGATGCAGACGAGCATAAACAAGCTTCTGAAATGCATCTGTGCAGCAGGCTTTCCAGTGCAACAACAAAAACTGATGATAACAAGCAGCCTGAGCTATTAAACTGCAACCTTTAAAGCGTTATATCATCATATTAAGGTTAATTAAATCATGCATATTTATTTTTAAAAAGCTCGGGATTTAAATCTGACAGGGTGGAAGCCACCAGACTGCTGTCCTTGTGTCTCCTTCCAGTGAGGGCTGTGCAGCATTTGTGTCTTTGACATACGTTTGCTGCACAGGCATAAAGTCCCTGCTGTGTAACTTATTCCGAACTGCCCCACTTCCCTTGCATAGCGGTTTGCCCGCGAGCTGCTGTGGTGACTTCTGTGACACAACAGGAACTCAAGATGTCTCATTTGAACGCCAAATTTGAATCTGTAGTCGTGTTTGCGACATACCTTTTACCATAAGTGAAAGTCCTCACTCAAATATTCTTAAATTATCTAGATCTATAGCTGTCAAAGAGTCAACATGTAAAGCTGTCAGCTAATAATTAAACCAACGTGAAACCGATGTAGCATACATAATAAAAAGAACAATTACAGTATTAATATCTCAAAATTGCAGGGTTTGGTTCATCAATCTGAGCAAGCTTGGTTTGTTCTGTAGTGCAGGAGAAATGAAAACTAAAGAATCTGTAGGGCTGAACCTGAACTGATCCTCTGTCTGGGAAAGTTCCGTTACTGAAGCAGAAGTTGAGGTCTGAGTTGGTTCTGGGGGGCAGACGAGGTCAGCGTCCCCTCCTCACACTACACTACTGTTTCTTACCAACAGGTATGCATTTCATGAACATCACCAGTAAATAATCCCCTACCAAAAGCCTGGCACCGCGACAACAGTGGAAATCTTTCTGAGGCCTCTGGCTTCAATTCTTGTCACTCGGTCTGAAGTAAAACTGCTGAGTGCTACAGAGAGCAAGTCAGGATCTTGAACATTCTGCACGCTTTCTGTATGATTTGCACTCATTTGCATATATGCATTATTTTATAGCATGTATCACATATAAGTCCCTGTTGCCTACGCTTTATTTTCTGTTGCATTATGCAACTAGTCTTTCCTGTGGTGTCTCTCTCTGTGTGTGTGTGTGTGTGTGTGTGTGTGTGTGTGTGTGTGTGTGTGTGTGTGTGTGTGTGTGTGTGTGTGTTTTGGCAGTGACGAGAGGATTAAGCTGCTGCTGAAAGCTTGCAGGTACGGAGTAATTCTCCACAGATGGTGTGAGCGTAAAGACCTGTGGTGGCATTCGTGATATGGTTTCCTGTTTGCAGGGGCATCTGCTTCAGCAGTTTGTGACTTTAAAGATGAACTCACTGTATCGAGGTGCTCTACTTGTTGCGGTTTGAGAAGCGTAAAGATTTCCTAATTTACCTGCCAGTAAATGAAGCGACAGCCTGCAGTTTACTTCAATAGATATTGATGTTTTTGACAACAACATGTAGCTGATGGAGCTGTGCAATATTAGGAGAAAACCCAACTAGAATATAACAATATCAGTTGCAAGTAGAAGGAAAGCATATCACCCATCGCCCTTCATGCTAAGAGTTTTAAACTAAGATCTTCTCATGTTGAGAGAGTTGAATCCGTTTTGGTCTAATTTTGTAAATGTGAGATCTCACTCAATCTGTCAGTGCAAAGATAAGTTCTCACCTATTATTGCTTCAAACTGTAGCTCAATATATTTAAAACTTGTATTAGTCATAGTAATTGTGTTGGCTGTGATTGATTAGCCATGGTGGCCATCTTGAATTGAGTTGACTCCAAACAGCAGCCAGTTTTACATCTAATGGTTACGCCACTAGATATTTTATTAAAGGCACACTATGCAGTTTTGGCTTGTTTCAAGCACCCCAGAGTGTACATTTAAAATCCATGTGGTAAAAATGAACTCTCCCTCACTGTACGCCCATGTTTTCGATCATCAGATAAAAGTTTTCTTAGTTTTTTTTTGGCAGCGCCACCGTGATGAACACGATACAACAGATCTCTTAGCTCAGATATATGATGTCTGTGACTTCAGCTCGTCTGTCCTGAGCAGGTTCTGAGGTGTAGACATGGATTGCCGTAAAGCGTTACCGCTTCTCACGAGATACGTGACTTTGTGAGACTTCAGGGCACCGGACCAGAAACTCAGAACTTGCAAACGTGGTGTTCTGGACACAAGCAGCAGATGGGGCTGAGTGACTTTTCATTAATCCTGTTAAGGGTCGTATTAGCACATACTGACTCAAGGAAAAGATTTTAAAATATGAAAAAGTTACTTAGTGTGCCTTTAACAGTCAAACAGGGTTGACTCCCAACAGGTCTTAAGGTGTAGCAGTCAGAGTACGCGTTGGGGATGTAGCTCATATTGCAACGTCCAACAACTTTTAGCTATTTCTATAGGTTCAGTTGGCTGTGGCGGCCATGTTGAATTGGAGTCCTAATTGAGAAAGATCTTGTGATCATTCAGAGCCTAATGCATGGGAAGGGAATGACTTTCAGCTACTACATCAAATTTCAGTTCAATATCTGTAAACTGTTGGAGTTAAAGTCATTTTAGTTCATGTGATTAATGGTGGTGGCCATTTTTGATCGGACTGACTCCAAAAGTTCTAGAAGGTCTAATGAAGACTTTCTGGGGTTTTTATAAAAATCTGTCTATTGGATTATAAGATATTGTGCCAACAGACACAGGCAAAAACACTTTGACAGCAGGTGATAATTAAAGGAGCTGTCAGATTTTCCAGTTCAACTTCCAAACATTTCCAGGTCATAATGGGTTAAAAACCACTAAGGCCCAAAGCGCTGTTACCCATCATGGTTCTTAGTTATTTCTCCTGCAGCAATTAGTTGCAACAAGCTGTCTTATCCAAGCCCTGAGTGTTTTTACAAGAGCTACTCCAACCCGTCCTTCAGGCTGATGAATCGTCACACCTGATTCTACCCGACTTAGAGAAATCACATGGCTGACAGCACAGATTAGCATAAAATCAGGACATCCTCGTTCATTCTCCTTAACATATCGGCGCCGATCTGTAGCCACTGATCCGACAAGGATGACGCACCAACACCTGTTTGTGTTACTGTCCAGTGGAATTCTGACTTTTCCCAAAAGTAAGAACTTCAGGAAGTGAGATCATCTTTTTTTAATTCTGTGCAGCTTGTTGAGAGCAGCTGTAAGAACAAGAACTGAAGTTTTCTACACAAAATTCTGTTGTGTTGCTGAAAACAATCAGAGTGTTGTTGGCTGTCAGCAGCATCAGGAAATCCCCTCACACTATCAGGACAGAACATCTAACACAATGTCCTATTTGTGCTGCTTCGGCTCGGTGTTCTGGGGTTAACAAAAAAAAGGATTTTGAAGACATTGCTAGAAAATCGCGTGGCCGTAAGGATCTGTTACTGTAATTCATGCCCTGTGTCCTCTTTTGTCGTCAGCTTAATTTATATTCACCGTGTGCGCCACATGACCTCCTTCTTTTATTAACCATGACTTCAAGTATAAAACCCGGTTCCCTCCCAGTAGCCATCATTTCTCTGTCCTGGTTGCCCTTTTAGCTTCTCAGAACAGCTTCTTTTTTCCAGTTCGAGTCTCTTACAACCCCCTCCCCTGCTCTATTTTTCTCAGATCAATTACATCCTCTTTGTTCTATGCAGATTAGGGTCGTTCGCTGACGGAGCCCTCCAGAGTCTTTTGGTGGTCTCAGGGCCTCACAGCCTCATTTGTGGAAATCTTTTAGAGCTTATTCGCCCTGCTTCTGCATTTACTCGTGACTTCCGTCTGAAACTGTCACTGAAACATGTCTGAATCACATCCACCGCGCAGGGGGAAACGAGAGTCTGTTTCTGGGAGAATAAATGACAATCATTTGACTTTCATACCAAGAAAACGCGATTTGGGGCAGAAAGGTTTAATCTAAATAATGTTTTGCCATCTTCATGTTTATTTTCAGCTTGTGTTGGTTGTAAAACTCCCTCAGCAGAATATCTTCTACAGCCCAGTCACTCACTCTGAACCAGTCTACTACTGAGCTATAGAGTTTTTTTAATTTCTGAAACCAAACGAGTGTTTGAACTGATTGGGGAACAGTGTTTCCAGTGAAAGCGGTTCATTCTGGCAGCCACAGAAACCTGTAGACAAACTGACACAGGATGTGGGACGTCTTCTCAGTCTGTCTGTGTGTGTGTGTTTTTATGTTTATTTTCCTACGTGTGTGTTCTTCTTGAGAGAAACATTCTTTAAAACAAAAAGGGTTTAAATTAAAGACCTAGCATTTCTTGAACAACCACCTAGATGTCTAAGCTTTAAACTAAGATTGTGTTTTTTGGAGAAATAAAATCATTTTGGTCAAATCTGGAAACCTATGCTTGATTTCACATAATATTGTGAGATAATGTGTCGGTAAAATTCACAATTTTTGTGTTTGTTTGTTGGTTAAATTTGGTGGCCATCTTTGTTTGGATTACCTCCAAAGGTGAATCAGTTGTAAATGTGCATCCACTAAAAACACTGAGATTTTCATTAATATCATCCAGTGGTTCATGAGATATCACATAGCACATATTTAGGGGAGGCAATGTTGTTATAAAGGATTTCTTAAGTAATGATATCCTGATGGTTCTTCATTCTGCTGGATGTCAAAGAGCTGGATTCCATAATTTGTCTCGTAAAAACTAACTTTACCCTCCAGTGGAGCTCATGAGCCTGTAATTACAGTTAAAGAGAACTTGTAGTCACAGTTCATGACATTATGCAGTTAATTGGCTTGTCCTTTTTTATGTTTTTAAACTTTAAATCCCAATTAATCCAGAGTGAGAGTCAGGGGTTAAAACTGTAGCAGGTTAATGAGCGCAGTAGACTGCAGGTTTTGAGAACATCAGACATATTTTAACTTTATTTTTATTTTACAGTTTAAGTTTAAGGTGATTATAATCTCAGATCAGGTCAGGAAAAATGTATTTTAAAGAAGAAGATGAAGAAACATGTCTGTTTTTATTAGGAGCAAAACCTTATAGATTTTTTGTTTATAAGGTTTTTGTTGCTGGAGAAAATAGGTTTATTTGGTTTGTTTTTTTTGGGACAAAAATACCTCTTAAAAGGTTTTTTCCTCAAAGATTCAGCACTAATTTTACATGTTTTTGTTCTGCACTCAGAAAACTTATTGTAAAAAGCAAAGAGCTACTATACTTTTGCTTTCTAGACTCCTAAAAACATGAGAAAATGCCAGGTTCATATATCAAAATGGTATAAGATTGTAAATGCAGGATATCGGTGAATTTATTAGGAGACTTTAAGGTTTTGGATGTGTAAAAATAAATCAAATTTCACATTTCTTCATTGCGTGTTCTCAACCATTTCTGCAGTTTTTTTTTTTAGACTTTTTAGTTGTATGGGAATCCTTAAATCCATATTTAAAAGTGATGCCTTTTTAGTCTAATATCTGGGATTGTTTTATGACATTAAGTTGCCACAATTCAGTCACCTCTGCTGCAAACAAAATGAAGGATTCAATTAAGAGAAGTGATTAAAGGTTGGTATTAAGAGAAATATTTAATGAATTAGACAAATAATGAAGTAAGGTGGTAAACTGTAATGATTGACACGTAAATGATTAAATCTATCAAAATTTAACTATTAAATGATCTCTTTTTAAAGCTTTTCTGTCTTTTTAAACATCGTGTAGATGTTTGCTATACATTTTAGGAGTTAATAGATTATTTATTTAGAGCGCTGACCATGTAAAACACCTTATCTGGGTAAACTGAAGATATTTGTTGCAAAAATCATTTCACTTATAAGAAAAATGAGTCTTTTATGCCAGAAGAGTTCATTTCCTGCTAAATCTTTCCAAAGCCGAAGGCCTGGATGTGTAATCCTCTGAATGCCACCAGTGTGTTTGCACCTCCAACAATATGGCTTGCATGTGGTTGCTATGGTTACACAGTCTCTCTGAGCACATTACAGATTATGTAATACCATGACATTTTTAATTATTGGTAATTTAAAGTCAGACAAATGTCTTTTTTTTTCTTCTGCACCATGTTATCTTTTTAAAAAAAACTTTAGTCACATAAAACTTTAAGTTAAATATCCTGTGTTTATTTCATCATGCTATTAGCGGAGTTATGTTGAAGCAGTTGAGTAATCAACACAAGTTGCATGCTGGGAAATATCAGATCACAAACCCGTTTGTGTTGAACCTTCAGCCACTGAGAGCTCATTTCCTAACCAGTCTGTTGGTTGGTGTTTAACCATTTCCTTCATGGGCATCCCCACATGTGGCAGTCGATGTCTTTTATTACTGCTGTTATTCATCCCCTCCCATCCCCCCCATCCTCTATTCTTCCTCTCTCATTTCTTCATCACTCTGCTCTCGCTTCATTCTGCCTCCCTCTCATTAAATCTCCAGTGTCTCTTTCTTTCTTGTCACCCTGATCTCATTTGCCCTCTTCCTCTGACTCTCTTTCATTTCATTCTGTTCTGAAGAATTTCTTGTCCCCTGTTACCTTCTAGTCATCACACCAGTTTCATCTCTCACCACTCTCTCTGTCTCTTCTTCTCTGTTTGCTGCTCAGGTCAGGTCACCTATGGATCAGGGGCCCGTTGGTTTCCATGGACAAATCGACCCATGTGACATCCCCGCAGAGAGCTGTTGATCGACCCTGATGCCGACGCGCCGCACTCAGCTGTAGAGCAAGAAGGGGTCAGAGGTGAAAGGCCGTGGCCTACTGAGGTTGAGAATAGAAGGTTTTTGTGGACTTTGGGACAGAAGGATCAAAGATGATGACTTCACATGGAAAACTGAGGAAGGAGAAGGGGAGTCTGGCTGAGTATGAATCCCAGATGAAGGGTAAGAGTGTGTGTGTGTGTGTGTCAGGTGTTTGCTACTCTGGTTTTGCACTCCTACACGCATGAATGCATGTAAGACAGCATGTGCACAGTGATGCGAGAATGCATGCAGTTCGTCTGCAAAGTCATCCATCCATATACTTGCATGCGTGTACTCTAAAAAGGCTGATACACTGCGCTGGAATGACCCAGGATTTCTCGATTGGCAGTAGGAAAAAATGAAAAAAACATACTACCAATATGCAGATTTCACATGACGTGTGTGTGTGTGTGTGCGTGCATGTCAAGCTCAATGTTTTGGAGTGTGCATGTCATGGCTGGCTGGCTCTCCGTACAGTACTACAAGGGCGTATTTATAGCTAGTATTAGTGATGTTGTCTCCTCACATCCAGTCAGCCCGGGGCTGTGTACTCACACAAAGACAGGAGGGGGAAAAAAGAGTAAAGAAGGGGGAGAAAGAACAGGCGGCGTGGAGGATGAGGGATGAATAAAAAGCGAGAGAGCAGAAAACAAGAAGAGAAGCGATGTGGAGGTGAAAGAGCAAATTGAAGGCAGTGTTATTTTAGAGAGCGGCGCTTGTACTAGCCTCTTCATATCAAAGTGCAGCGCCGGGACACGGTGCTGCAGGATTTGCTGTGTTTGCTTACAAGCTAGTGAGTATAATATCGTGTTACGTGGGATTACAACAAGTGAGGTGTGTGGGATGATCCATATATTACTGTCAAAGAGCTCTGCTAGGCGGAGGCAAACATTTCACTCACAGGATTTCATTAGATCCTGTCAGCTGATAAAAATCGTATTATTACTGAATCACAAAACAAAAGCTGTATAGATGGAGGTGTCTGCCACGCAAGAAAGAGTGAAACAAAAGATCAATGGGACAAAATCTTGTTCTGTTTTTTAAACAGGTATTGATTTTTCAAAATAGAGACACATTTCTGCTTCGTCCTGGTGTCATTGTTTACTGATGAATTTGATTTTGTTGGTTTCCTGTGGCACATGAAGATTGACAGACTGGTTACGGAATCATGAGGAAAATTTTGCTTTTTAATTTATCAACAGTGTTTTATGTTGATAGACAAATATGATGATTTATCACCTCTTTATAGAGCAAGCTGCCTCATCTAATCACTTGATTTGCATTTTGATTTGCAGCCTAAACCTGATAACTTTTCAAAAAAGTTTTTTAAGTATAAGAAAACAAAGTAAGAAGGTTGTAAAAAGTTTTTTTTTTAAGTACAATGTGTTTAAAGGCACACTATGTAACTTTGTCATATTTTTTTATCTTTGAGCCAGTGTGTGCTAATATGACCCTTTCAGGGTTAATGAAAAGTCACTCAGCCTCATCTGCTGCTTGTATCCAGAATATCATGTTTGCAACTTCTGAGTCTCTGGTCCGGTGCCCTGAAGTCTCACAAAGTCACGTATCTCACGAGGGTTAGGCTAACCCAATGAGGCTAGCTGTTATGCTAACGCCAGAGTGTTTTTAGCTCATGATTCCTGCTTTTATTTTTATCTCTCCCTGCTTGAACACAGCTGATTTCTTTGAAAGAGTGATGAACCGCTCCAGTGGAAAGTAATGAAGGCTGAGGAGACATTTCACCAGTTAGATTTAGGTGTTTCTGAGCAGAGACGATGCTAACGTTTTTACGACAGTGATTTAAAACGGACACTAGGGGGTGCTAAAAACAAGCAAAACGGCATAATATGCCTTTAAGAAAATAGACATATCTAGTTAAGACTTGATATCCATCAAACTTCAGTTTACCATCAGGTTTATGACTAATAGAATCACCCTATTGGTGCTAAAATAATGTTTTATGTGTCAAACTTATTTTTGGTGTATTTTATAGTTCCAACTAAAGACACACATGTGCTTTTGTGACAGACTGCTGATGACAAAAAGCCTAAAAATCCAGCTAAAACAATGTGTATTACATATTGACGCAACACTCAGTGAGTTTAGGAATGTTTTATGTCTGTCTGTTTTTAAGTCTCCTAACAAATAACTAAAAATGGTCGAGTACTGAACTGAAAACATGTGAAAACTCTGAAAATTTTTCAGGAAGCCTGTAGAAATGTTGCTGCTTGGAAGAAAAATATAAAGAAATGAGAGATGACTCAAGACTTTTGCACAGTGCGGTGATGATTAATGAGATGAAATCATGTTAACTTCATGGTTTCAGTGATTTGAAGCACTGAAAATGTTCATTTTGACTTTTCAAACATATTAAATCATATTTTTTCTTTTAAATATGCTTCACATCATATACCTTTATAATTGTTTGGACATAATAAACTCTATTTATTAAAGCTGCATGCTTCCCAAATGATGTTTTTCTAAACTGCTTCAATTATTTGATTGATTAGGATTCTTTTAATAATTGGTATATTCTAAATCAGTTAAATGTTTCATGCACTAACTTAGCAGGTGTTAGATGTTTAAAATGCAGAATTTGTGCCTGTTTCTTCTTTGCGTTTTCATGCATCCAGGCTGATGACGTAACTGTCTGTCTTTCTCTTCCCTCTGACACCCCAGACCTGCGGGCCCAGCTGACAGACCAGATCAAGATTTTAGACTCTCAGGTGGAGGTGAAGCAGCAGCAGCTCTCAGACTTGTCTGAGTTTCTCCGCCGTCGGGGCGACATCGAGGCCGAGTACGCACGCTCCCTCGAGAAGCTCACAGAGAGGTTCACTCACAAGACCAAAAAGTAAGGATCTGCTTTTATACGTGAGCGCGTCTCTCTCTGCTTCCCGCGGTGGTTCTGTTGTGCATCATGGTGCCATCATGTGCAGGAAGGAGCAGTGGGGTCAGTCTGTGTGTCAGGTCTGGTCCGTTCTGCTGACTCAGACCCGTCTGGAGAGCCGAGAGCACGCGGCGCTGGGCGACACCTGCTGCAACACACTCACACAGAGCCTGATCCACTGCACAGAGGACACACACCGGCTGCACAAAAAGGTGAGAGGATGTCCGCTCACGTGTCTGAAAATAAAGGGAGCCGTAAAGGCTGCAAAACCTTGGTCTCTTCAAATGATCCAGTTGAACTAAATATGTTTTTATTTTTATTATATGTTTCATTCTGCGCTTTAAACCAGTGATTTTCAACTGGTGGGTCACTTTTTCTGGAGCTTATTGCGTTTGATCATTATTGTAACACCTTAATATTTAGATTATGGCCTTGAAAAATAAAACTTGCGTATAAAATCTTTATAAATTCACCTTCATGATGGAGCTTCAGCCTCATTTGTGTCATAAAGTGAACAAAATGATCTTTTTAATTTAAATCAGGTTGTCACAAATACACTCTGGACCTCCCCTCGGTTAAAAATGGAGCAGAGTCTAAAATCTAAGAGTGGATTTTTAGGCCCCACACTTATTTAAACAACACCTTTAAAGTTTCCACAGTGAGATACTATTCATACCAGTCAGAAAAGTGCTTCATAAAACAACAAAACAATTTTGCTTGCATTATTTCCTCTCAAGAAATTTATTTTTTTAAAAGTAGATCAAATATTTCGCTGTTGTTGTGCAGTTTATCTACTGACTGCCAAAAGGAGAAGCAGGAACAAGCCTGTAGGCGTCAGACCGGAGACTGGTTTTCATTTACAGATCAGGCTTATGCCTAAATATTTGTGTTTTTATGCATTTAAGTCACAGACTTTGACTTTATGACTGAGTAGAAGCAGATTTCAAGGTTTTAAATTCTGGAATCAGTTTTTTAGTGGGCACGAAAGTTATACTGTAGTCTGGGATGTGTTTTCTGATGATTTTTACTCCAACCTATAAATGGAATATCATAAGGTCAAAATAGAAAACTGTGATAAACTGGTATTTGTCCTTAATTCCTCAGCAATGAAACTCTAGCATTCAAATATAAAACCATCTCTTAAAGGGACATTTCAGTCATTGTGAGGTGGCGTTCTATCAGTTATTTAGAACCACACCCACTGGTGACATCACTCAAAGCAGGCGGAGTCTCTAGAAACAGGAAGTAGTCCTCTGACTGGGATTGTCAGTCCTCGGACTGTCAGATTGGGAGAGACACTGCTGCTGAATGGTGACAAACTACTATCTAATTTTTGAGAATTTAAAACAATTCTTCTTCAAAAAAGTCCTGCCGATGCGTTAGAACTACTTATTTGTAACCTGATACATTTAGTTTAGTTTGTTTCAGCTAAACAGTGTTCAAATTACTGCTCTACTGTGCATCAGGACTTAAAATACTTCAAATATCTGAAAATTAGCTGCCAGTTCGTCACTAATCTGCTGCAGTGTCTCCCTCAATCTGGCTATCCTTTAGTTTTGTCAACATTTAGTACCAGCTGGTCAAAGACAGAATACAGGTGAACAAACACAAGGGAAACGGGGTTACCATGACGACCAACAGCTGTGTCATGAAGATATGAAGATCAGTAAGATTCTGTCCCACATTATGGTGAAAATGATGAAGAGGGTAGATCCTAAAACAGAGCCTTGAGGAACACCTATATTGATATTTACTCTCGTGTTCAGAGTTCATTTTGACACAGACACTAGTAAATGTTTAAAACATAACACAGTTCAACATCTGTAAGCTTCTCCACAAAGATTTATTAAACGGTATAATCATAAATTAGGGAATCCAACAATATGACTTTCATTACTTAATACAACTTCTGCTCTGTGTATTTTTACAGGGACTCTTATTTTAGCTGTTACTGCCTTATATGTGTGTTTTACCTCTTACCACAGCATTTGTAGCTGTAGTTGTATTCCTTTTTTTCTTATAGTTCCTCTCATATTTCACATGGAAGTTGTAATCTTTGTGATTTTTCTCTAATAGATTCCTATTGGATGTAGCTAGGCTGCCAAACCAGTGATAATTTGTTTTTGGGTTTTTTTTTCTGGCTCGTGTCTGCACGGCTTGACATCAAACACGGTTCCTCCGATGAGTCATCTCTGCTTCCCTCTCAGCCAAATCTTAGAAAAGCATCTGTCCTGTGTTGCAGACTTTTACAAAAATACAGCCGTCTCTTGTGAAACGAGAGAGAAAAAATCTTTGTAGTCCTGCACAAACCTGATCACTCTGCATTGAAAGTATTTTAGTTCATGGTCTTATTTCATCCATAACAGAGCAAAGATGTTGGAATCCAGATGCAGGACGAGCTGCTAAAGGTCACCACTGAACTGCAGGCGGTGAGCTCCTCCGGTTGTCAACCTGCACGTAATGATGTAGTAAAAGTGCGTTGATGGCACTGATGTGGAGTTTGCTGTTCTGTTTAGGCCCTGAAGACGTATAACCAGTACCACATGGACTGCCTGATAGCCGAGGGGAAGCTGAAAGAAGCCGAGCGACTGGAGGAGAGACACACCGGCAAGTCAGCTGACCTCGGCCCCAGCCAGCTGGGAGGGCAGCGGCGAAGCTCTGTCAAAAAGATGGAGAGGTTAATGGAGAAGGTGTGTGTTTGTGTGTGAGAACGAGAGTGAGAAAGACACAACAAGCCACAGGAAGTCTTGAAGTGAGGTTAAACCACATCCTCTTCCTTTGAATGCAGCATCTGTAAATGGAAATGTGTGCAGATTTGTTTTAAGTGCCTGTTCAGTTACACAAGCTTTCTTTATTTTTTTTTTTGCGTTTATGTAAATTCACAGAGGCATGGGAGAGTGCAGGAGACCCAGCTGAAGTGCACCAAGGCTCGCAATGACTACCTGCTGAACTTAGCAGGAGCAAATGCAGCCATGAACAAATATTACCTGCAGGACGTCAGCACTCTCATTGACGTAAGGAGCAGTCAGCTTGTGCTGTGAGGTTGTTTATTGAGCTTTCAGATGTGTGTTAGCTTGTTCGGAAATTATGTGTGAAATTAAAAAGATTTCTCTCTTTGAATTTTCTTTCACACAAATCCTTTCCCGTCTCTGTTTTCCTTCCACCTGACTCTTCTTTTTGTTCCCTCCCTCTGCAGTGCTGTGACCTTGGTTTCCATCTGTCCCTGGAGAGAGTGATGAAGTGTTACCTGGCCAGCAGGTGGCGCATTCAGAAGACGGAGGAGACGGGGCTCAAGCAGCTGGAAGCTGCTGTTACATCCCTGGACCAGGGAGGAGACAGGGACGCGTTGCTACAGCAACACGATGCAGCCTTCTGCCTTCCGTTCAGATTCAGCTATCATCCACACGAAGGAGATCAGGTGTGTTTACAGTGGTGCAGGTGGAGTTTGATCTAGTCTGTTGTTAAGTAGAGCACTCATAAATTTCCACTCTAAGGCGATGGTATTGTTTTGATTTTGAGCATCATCAGGGTCACAAATTTTTTTCTTTAAAAAAATATTTGTACTTTTTAAATTCTTGTCACTTTTTTTTTTTTGCTTTTAAAACTTTTTTTTTGTAAAGGTTTCAGGTTTAAGCAGATCAGATATGATTTGATAAATGGTTACAATAAAATCTCTTTTTTGATAAACTACCTAATGCAAAAAACAAACAAACAAACAAACATAACTCAAACAGTTTATATTGGAAACCAAATGTTTCTTGTTCTTGTTGTCAAACGGAAACAAACTGAGAATGTTAAACGCAGCACGACCGCAGCTGTTACTCACGTTTTATGTTTTTGAACAATACACTCTCTCTTTTATGGCTGCATGTCTCCTGCCCCCAGCCTTTCGTCTGTTTGCTTCTTATTATTGCATCACGTGTGTTTCAGGTGTGCGAGGTGAGTGCGGAGAGCCAGGTGAGATACGAGCTGGAGACCCGGTTCCAGCAGCTTCAGTCTCGACTCGCTTCAGTCAGCCTGGAAACAGAAGAGGTTAGCTAATTGTTCTCTATTTTCTATAATAATCATTGCGTCCCCAGAGTTGACAGCGGGAGTGTGAGTGACCATCAGGTTATACATTTAAGAAGTAAATGATCCTTTCATTTTCTTCTCAGATCAGTAAAACACTCAAAGCCACGCTCTCTGCGCTGTTGGAGTCCATGTGCGATAGCGACTGTAACCCCTCCCCCGATGTGATCAGCAGCCTATCACATGAGCCCCCTGCAGGAGGCCCCGCCCCCAAACTCACACTTGCCAAGCGTCGAGCCAATCAGCAGGAGACGGAGACCTACTACTTCACAGTAGGAGCTGATGATGTTTCAGAGGATTATTCTATATAAAAATCTTTTTAAAGTGTTTGTTGTTTTGGTTTTTTTATTCTAGAAAGTGAAGGAGTTCCTCACCAGCAGCTCCCTAGCCTCCAAACTTCAAGCCAAACACGATATTCTACATGAAGCCATCCAGAAAGGTACTCTTAATATAAAAGGGCCACTAAAAATCTGTAACACAGTTTCTAAGATAATGATGCTTTTTAAAGATATTTATTGAAATGCATAGCTGTCTGAATAGGTCGTATTCACACTTGTTTCTTAAACACTTAAAGTTTCATTAGTAAAATTGGCTCTCTGGTTAAAATCTGCACTCAGAGACGTTTTCTGTTTGTTTTTTCCAGCTGAGGCCGTCGACAGTGATCCTTCCAGGTAATTAATGTGTTTACAGAAAAATAAAGCCAGTGTGTCTGAGAGAGGCTGGAGAGCAGAGAGGGGGCAGAGGAAAGAGACCAAAATGTCATTTTGATTAATTTTCTATTATGAGTGAATCTATTTTTTTTTATAAAGGAGGGAAGCTTAAAGGGATTCATTTATTTTGAAGTGAGTTTCTTTATAAGAGTTATGAATAGTTACTATCTTATCCATTGTAAATGGGTTCCAAAACAGCTTTTGTTTGGAGAAATAGTTTTCATCCAACAGGACTGAAGAGCTAACTAATCTCATAATTACACAGCAGTTCATGCAAACATTACATTATATATATATATGTATAATTATATACGTTACCATCATTTTAGCTTTACAGCTTTTCAGTTATTCCTCAAAAGAGGACACTGTCTTTGCCTCGCCTCACCTCGCCTTCCTCCGCTTATCCGGATCCGGGTCGCGGGGGCAGCATCCCACGTCGGGTATCCCAGACCATCCTCTCCCCGGCCAAGTCCACCAGCTCTTCAGCTGGGACGCCCAGGCATCTTCATACCTGGAGATGTATTTCCTCCAGCTTGTCCTGGGTCGACCCGGGGGCCTCCTGCTGACAGGACATGCCCAAAACACTTCCCGAGGGAAGTATCCAGGAGGCATCCTGACCAGATGCCCGAACCACCTCAACTGGCTCCTCTTGATGTGGAGGAGCAGCGGCTCTACTCCGAGTCCCTCCTGGATGTCCGAGCTTCTCACCATATCTCTAAGGCTAAGCCCGGCCACCCTGCGGAGAAAGCTCACTTTGGCCGCTTGTATCTGCAATTTTGTTCTTTTGGTCATTACCCAAAGCTCATGACCATAGGTCGACCAGTAAATGAAAAGCCTTGCTTTCTGACTCAGCTCCCTCTTCACCACGACCAATCGGATCAGCGTCCACATCACTGCAGACGCTGCCCCAATCCGCCTGTCGATCTCCCGCTCCCTCCTTCCCTCACTCGTGAACAAGACCCCGAGACACTTAAACTCCTCCACCTGGGGCAGGACCTCTCTCCTGACCTGGAGTTGGCAAGCCACCCTTTTCTCGTCGTCCTGCACCATAATATTCTATCCTTAGACCTGTTTTTAATATTTAAGGAGGCTGGATTTTGATTTTGATGATTCATGATTTTTGATTTTGACCATTTTAAATATTTGTTTTTTATTTTGAGAAAAATTCCCTTATTTTTTTATTTTGAGCTACTAGATATTTGAAACAATGCTTGTTTTTTTTATGTCTATGAGGCCCAAATAGACGTTTTAAGAAGGCAGCAATAAACTTTGGTCTTGGCTGTGTTTGAACTAGCCGTTAGCTCATCAGTCCTGCCGGACACAAACTCTATTTCTTTGAACTGAGGCCTTTCAGGGACCCATTTACACGAAGGTAAGTTACCATAAACCAGACAACCAACCCCCCCCCCCCCCCCCCCCCCCCCCCCTTCAAATGATTGCTGTACTCAAATCTAAAAAGGATTAAGGATTTTATTTGTTATATTTCCCAGAATGCAATGTGCACGCTCAGTGCGCGTTCGGAAGTCCAGACCCGTTTCCCAATTCTGCCACACACTCTTCACCTCAGACATACTCTCCTACATACAGGTAACAAAAAACACTTCCTTTAACGTCCACTCTCTGTCTGCTGCTGCTCGACTCTTCAGAGGAAATCAGAACATCCTGATGCAGAAGATTTGGGGGTGGAGGGTGGGGGTGGGCTTCTTCCAGCACATGCACCCTCTGACAGCACCCCCCCCCCCCCCCCCCCCCCCCCCCCCCCTCTAATCTCCAGTGTTTAGACTGCTGACATCATGTGTACTGTCATGCCTTGAGCTCACTGCTGGCTTTTTCTCCCTTCAATCCTCCCTCCTTTTATCTTTTCTCCTCTCGCTTGTGAAAAAGGATTTAAAATTTGCTGTCCTCTTTGCTGCCTCCTCTCGACTCCTCTACTGAGTGTGTGTGTGTGTGTGTGTGTGTGTGTGTGTGTGTGTGTGTGTGGTTACGTGCACTTCTTCCCACTTCTTCTAAATCTTTATTCCCCATATTTTTGCTTTTCCTTCTCTTCTAATTTATGTTTTTCCCCCCGCTTTGCTGTGCTTGGCTTGGTGCAGAAGAAGGAGGAGAATGTCTCGGACTCAGGTACCAAGCAGCACCGTCTGTGACTGATGCTACTCTCTCAACACACCATCAGCTTTTTTTTTCTTTCATTTTTATAAATAGTCTCTTAACAACCTAATAAATATTTTTAAAAGTAGAAGCAAACTTCAGTTTTAGGATGATTTTAGTGATGCATATTTTAACCTCTTCCTGCCTTTTTCCCATGGGTTTTTGTGTGTGTGATTTTTCCTTTCCTCACACATTATCTTTACACATTTTTCTCTTCATTTGATTTCATGCCTGCTCTCTCCATCTGTCCACGTTTGTTCTGCAGAGCACCGGACAGCAGATTCCTGTGGTGGTTGAGAGCTGCATTCGTTTCATAAACCTCCACGGTGAGTCAGATTTTTATGATATGGCAGGAAGTGAGAGATCTTTGGGTGAGGAGGTATGAGTAGGTGGAAGAGCTCGGCTGTATGTCTGTTCAAACCTGTGTGGAGACGTCAGGCTTCAGTGAACACGATAAAATGTCAGTGTGTGTGTTTCAGGTCTACATCATGAAGGGATTTTCAGAGTCCCTGGCTCGCAGAGGGAGGTTAACCTCATCAGAGACGCGTTTGAGAGAGGTAATGTTCACCTTATAACACCTTAAATTTAAAAAATAAAACCAATAAGACGTTGTAAGGGGTTCAGAATAAATAAAACATCCCTTCAGGAGGAGTCTCCCCACCTGGAATTCATTACTATCATTGCAGAGCCCAGTGAGTGTAATTGGGTCAGTGAAGAGGTCGTGTCCTTCTTTCTGCATGGTTGATTCCCTAAAAGCTTGCATAAACAAACACATCGCTAAGATCATTTATTAGAACATCCTTTCCTTCATAAAAAAGAAGAAATTTGATTTCCTGAGTTATGCAAAAAAAAATAAAATAAAATTGTTGATGCAACAAAAAGGGAACAAGCTACAAATCAAAACACTGATAGCACTTTTCTTTGCACACAAAGCGATTGTTATCTCAATCACTTCCTGTGTGTTTTCTTCAGCAGATCCTCCAGAAAGATAGATCATGTTCGTCTAATTTCAGTCGACTTTGGCCGTGGTTTACAGCACAGTTACATTCATGAACAACATAAAACGGCCTTTTACTGGGTCGGACCATCCACCTGATGGTTCTGCTTGAATCCTCTCTAGGGGAGGATCCTCTATCAGACAGCGAGTGCGACCTGGACTCTGTGGCTGGAGTGTTGAAGCTGTACTTCAGGGGACTGGAGCCTCCTCTATTCCCCTATGAGAGCTACTCTCAGCTGCTGGAGTGTGTCCGTAAGACTCCTTTATGTAACCTCTATGTCTCTCTCTCTCTCTGTGTGCATCCTTTCACTATAACTTCTTTGCTGTCTGGAACTTCCTTCATGATTTCTGCCTGCCTCTGCAGCCTCAGCTAGACATTACATACAGCAGAATGTGATATTTTTAATGAGATGCTCTTCTCTAACTACGGAGAAGGTTTTGAAAGCTCTCTTCTGCAAAAATAAAAAAAATGTTCATGCATGATGATGCAAGGCCTACGATGGTTTACCTCACCACCTCGGTGGCTGAGTCATTATTTGCATAACCAATAATCTGTGTCAGCAGCAAACTGTCCCACATGCACAAAAATCAAGAACAAAGTCTGATGACAGGAAATGTAACAAATACATTCACCTAGTTATTTCCTGTGCTTGAGTAGATTCTTTTTCCTGCTGAGAAACACCTCAGATAAACAGCTGATATGGACGTTTACATTATTGTTGATGCAGTTTTTCATGTCTAAGCAGGTTTTCTTATTTTTTTGTGTGTTTTTTCAGAAATCGAGGAGGAGACAGAGAAAGATGCCCAGATTAAATCTATCTTCTCCACCTTCCCACGGCCTCTCCTCATCGTGATGCGCTACCTTTTTGCTTTCCTCAATCAGTAAGCTACGTCCAACTACAGACGAGTGCGCTCTCATTCCTAATTTCTGCTGTTGTTACACAATAGTCGTTGTTTTTGCTTCCCCCAGTGTGTCTCAGTACAGCGATGAGAACATGATGCAGCCGTACAACCTGGCCGTTTGCTTCGGACCGAGCCTCCTGAGGGGGATTGATTCTGATGATGCTGTTGCTAGGCAGCCGCAGGTTAATGACCTCGTCAAAACCATGATCCTTCAGCACGACATCATCTTCCCTAGCCAATCAGAGCTGCCGGGCCCCATCTACGAGAAGCACATGACTCTGGAGCAGGAGTACTGGTGAGAGAAAATTTGATATTTTTATCAACGCTTAGTCACATTCTGTTTACATCCACTAAGGAAATGGCAGCTCCTGTTCATCTTTTATCTAATAGAGAAACTTTATTGTTCATTTTAGAGTCTTCTCAATTTAAAGTTTAAAAAACTTTATGTAATAGTTCCAAATATATGCAAAACTCACTTCCCCCTCAGTCTCTTTTCTCAGTTCATCTTGAAACAGGATTTCACGCCAAGGCGAAGGCATTTTGATGCAGCTCGTGTGCTTTGTGTAAATACAAATAAGCTTATTACTCACTTAAATTGAACACAAGCCTCCAGCCAATCAGCAGTGTAATGTGCCAAAATATGCTAGAAGGAGAGATCACTAAATCTGCTTTCTTCATGAGAAAATACATTTGGAAAATTGAAAATAAAAGCCTGGGTTATACTGTTTGCTTACTATGCCACATTCAAGATTGTGAGTGACAGATTTCTTCTCTTTATTCTGCTTGTGCGCAGTGAACCAATTACAGAGGAGGGAGATGGCGAGGCCGAGCATCTGCCCAGTGAAGACGGTCAGCGCACAAACGCTTATAACACATCACATAAATACTCTAGGTTACCTTTATGGAATAGGATTTATGCAGAAAAAAATTCGGCTTATTTAAAAAACTGTTTACAGAGTGGGAGGCAATGGCCATGTTCGACTACGTTGCCAGATCTCCAGCAGAGCTTTCCTTCAAGCAGGGAGATTCTCTCATTCTTCACAGCAAGGCCTCCTGTGATTGGTGGAGAGGTGAAGTTGGAGGGGTTAAAGGTCTGATCCCGCACAAGTACATCAGCGTACTGGAAGGGTGAGAGACATCTTCATAGATAAACCCTGACTTAGCCACGATGGTTTAATCATTTATGTCCTTTCTGTTCATTTTCAGCTACATCAGTTATTCCCTAGAATAAATCTCTGTTAGGATTCAAATGGCAGGTTTTCCTCTTTTATTACAAGAGAAAAAGACTAAGTAGCTTCTCCTCCTTGCTGCTTTGTTTTCCACCTAGTTTGTGCTAATTTCTTTTTACAGCTTGCCAACTTTGCATTTTTTTTTTGGTTCCTCTCACAGGAAGCACAATAAAAAAAGCTGAACAGTTCAACTCCAAAAGTAAAGACGATTGGTTCCTTCAGTCCTCTGAGTTCAGGCTGTCTGGGACTGTTAGTGAGGACATTTCTATGTTTATTTTATTATAAAAGAAAAAAAAAATCATGTTTGTTAAATGTGAATTTTAACATTTACTTTAGCATAGCAACTTAGCACAAATGTGCTGACTTGTGCAATAGTTGGCTAACTTACCGTAATTCTAAAAGCTAAGCTAGTTAGCTTAACATTTATCTTTAGGCTGGTTATGTCAGGTGGCACATTAAAATGGAAAATATTTGCTACAATACTACTGACATTAAATATGGACTGAGAGTGAGCTAAACTTAGATTTTAAATCCAAGCTAGTTAGCACATGTTAGCTTTAAACTAGATTAGACAGTTGGCTCAACTTAAAGATTATTGCCATCAATTTATAAAATGACATTAGGATCAGTTTTTACACCAAAATGAAAGTATATACATTGATAGTATCAACATTAAAGGCACACTTTGTAACGTTTTCATATTTTAACATTTTTTTCTTGAGCCAGTATGTTCTAATATGACCCTTTAAGAGATCTATTATATGGTGTTCATCAAGGAGGAGCCTCCAAAGAAACAAAGAAAACTTTTATCTGATGAAGCTAAAAAGAGAGAGAACGTCACAGTGAGGGGAAACAGTTAGTTTTAACGACAGTGATTTAAAACGGACACTAGGGGGGGCTATAAACAAGCCAAAACTGCCTAGTGTGCCTTTAAGCATGGAAACTTGTTCAAAATATGCAGAAAAACATCTCCTACATTTGTGAGCATGTAGAAGAATTTTAACATGCCTTCTCATGTAAAAGTTTTTGAAGTTTAGAACACAAAAAGTACTTTGGTACATGACAGTTTTTAAAAACTGATATTAGTAACGTAGTCCTAGTAATACGTTTGACCAAGAAAAGGTTTGTAATGCAGGAAGTCTAAGGTGTTTTGTTCAATTTTAACTAATTTTGTTCACTTCAGACATGAATTTACTTCCCCTGGATTTCCTACCAGTTTTCCAACAGACTTAGTGACAAATGAGCCTTTATAAATTCACCTCCTTTCTCCTCCTTCAGGTCAGAACGGGGAAAAAAAGATGAAGGTAGAGTAGGAGGAGGCAGCACTGGAAACCTAACAGCAGAGGATCCAAACATGGAGAACACAACAAGGTACAAACACATACACAAAAGTCGAATTATGAATAGGTTTACACACAAATAAATACACATGAACACCCACTCACTCCATATCATTGTACTCAGGTGCGTTTATGCTCACTTGTAGAATTACAAAGTCATGAAGTTTCTGAGTGTCTTGACAGGATGCGGGTAAACAGCGATGGTGCTTCGTTGCCAGGGAGACAGAGAGGAAGTGAGGGGAGTCCAAATCAGAAGCCGCTAACTTCCACAGCCACAAGACAACTACCAGTGTAAGCCTGACTCTCCTCGGACAGAGCTGAATGCACGCGCTGTTTACATCTAATATTTACTAAATCATAATCTTAAATATCTGAGCTCCCTTTACAAATATTAAATCCTGACATTACCACTCCTAATCATGAAATCTATGAAAGAACAAAGTGTGATCATCAAAATGTCTTTATAAATGGTACAGGTATGTGTCCCCATTTCAGTTAAACCATCTTTTAGTTGTACAGGTCAGAAAAAACGACATCTGTGCAGAATAACAAGAGATCCAGGTGGATATCGCAGTCTAAAATTTAGCATGAAAGAGACAAAACTTGTTTTAACCAGCGAGGAAGAAAGAAAGAACAATGTAAAATGTGCTACTTATTGATAGGAGTTTGGATTTATAGAATCTGTTGTTGTAATTCCCAGTTGGACCTTGTGGGGGCAGCGTTATCTCGCTGAACATTGTTATAATTACAATCCAGTTTTTTAATTGGCCGTCAGACATACATGAACTGGTCTCTGGAAATGTTATGTTTCATGGCTGAACATTAGAAACTTGACCGAACTTTGTTAAACCATTATTAGCTCTGTATCGCCATATCTGTCTTATTTAAACAACATCCCACCTCCAGTATGTCATAGTTTTAGATTAATAACTTATGCACGAAGAGAAAAGATGGTAAAGCACTGCTGTTACACACACACACACACACACATGCACGCACGCACACACACAATCACAGTTCTGCTGAGCAGTGTTTTTCACTTCTTTTTTGTGTGTTTTGTTTTATAGTCTAAAACCTCTCTTATGTTCACTGCTACTGCTCTTAGTGTTGCATTCAGGAAGGATAAACTGCAGAAAGGAGACATCCCATAATAACCATTTGATCTCACAGGGATTTAGGAGGCATTTTAAAGTGTGTTATGAATAATTCCTGTTTTACCCTTTATAAATAGCCTCGCTGGTGGCTTCTTTTTGAAAAATAGGAGTCTGTCTGATGAGTTGATGTCTGAGGGCAGCCAAGGCCAGAGTGTGTCGCTGCCATCATAGAACAGCTTCAGTCTCCCAAATTTCACAGTAATTGATGCAAATATTTTAATAAAACTAAACAGGAACACAGTTTCACATTACATGGTTATTTTTCACTGAAAAATTTAGGTATTTTTGCTGCTGCTGGGGATATTTATACTTGTAAATAGCATAAATAGCCATGTAATGTGAAACTAAATGCAGTGCAAGAGTTTCTAAAAATTTAACAACCTCTGATTGGCTCTGTCCTCTAGAGAGGAGTGGTCTTTTCCCTTCATGATGTCAGCAGGGGAAAGATTTTGAGACTAGCATTAGCTCAAAACACATTTCCCAAAAATGAGAATAAGGAAGTGAAAACGGTGAAAATATTTTAACACTTTTGGGTCTCAGACACAGTCTGACTGTTAGAAGATCTTTAGAAAGTGGATTTTGCAGAATATGGGACCTTGAAACAAATAGATTTATCCTTTACCTTCATCCTCATCTCTGTCCTAAGTTCTTTCTTTGTCCCCCTTTGGTTCCCTTTTATCTGACATCCAGGTCTCATGAACGAAGACACACTTTGGACATGGTGAGACAGGGCAGCTGCAGACTCACAGACAGACCGCTTTTTGGTCAGCCAGAACGAGCACCTATTGACAAGGTCGGTGTTGTATTAACTAGCAAACAGTTTTCCTTATTTGTACATTTTTAGTCACTTTTCTTGATAGACGTTACATTTTGTTTATTTTTCCCTAATGGATGTGAAACACCTCATCAGACTTTGATAAGTTAAATACTTCCCCTCTCTCTTTCTCTCTCTCTCTGTCTCTCTCTCTTTCAGGACATGATCAACCGTCAGATGAACTCTGTGTTCAAGGAGCTCCTGTCCCGCCAGCCTCCAGTGCAGTCGTCCACCACTGTCACTCCTGCTTCCTCCTCGTCTTCCTCTCTTACTCAAGCTGCCCCTTCAACCAAGAAAGGAGGATTTGTTCTAAGAAAGGCGGGCCCTTTTCAGTCTGGTGGACTGAGATGAAGAAAGGACACAAGTTGGATTATTAATTCATTGTTTGACGACGATGATTATTATTCTAATGCCTGTCAGGCATTTAGTGAAGATCTGGATTTTTTTTCTTTTCATTTTTTGGACATGTGTATAATAGTTACATCTGCTATCTCATAGTGCCACTAGTCTCGGTGCCGTGTAGCTGTATGTCAAGTGTGTCTGTTTTCCAGCTGGTTTTGTTTGCATCTGGGGTTTTTTATGTTCTGATTTGCTTTGTTCTCCTTGGCTTTCATGACTTTTGGAGAATCAGGGATCTGGCTTCACCAGTGAGATCACCAGACAACACTTTTTATTGTGGAACTGAGTGTAAATCAACAGCAAAATCCTTAATCCGCCCCCTAGTGGCAGGTCTGAGATCAGCTCACACTGTTATTTTTCTCTAAATAGAAAACTGATCTGGGTCCTGTGCCTAGGAGTGCCTTCACATTTTTTTTATTTTAGACATTTATTTCACTTGAGAAGACCAGTTAAGTTTAACCATTGCATATTAAATTATAAAATGTAAACCAGGAAGAGACTGATGGACCCAAAAGTGTTCAGTGTTATCTTTAAAAATCTATAATTTATCAAAAAGCAAATTACATCCAACATTAAGTCATTGTGGTAAACAGTTTCATAATCATTAGTCATTTTATAATTACATTGCATACATTTCTGTCTGATTTTAATTATTCAGCTCATTATTTATGACCTTCTGTCTTTAAGAATTTGATCTCAAGCTACAGGTTTTAATTTATACGCGTTTGTGATATTCCTCACAAATTTACATGCACATTTTTCATGCACATCATAAAAAATATCTATGATTACAATCAGACAGCAAATTGTGAAATTGAAACAAAAAGAATAACTTTCAGCTTTAATATGAAGAATACATTTAGGTATAGTGTCGACCAGGAGATACAAACGAGTGGAAATGAATGAAATTTGTAAAAATCTTTCATTTTTAGATGCCATTAACTTCTCTTTTTTATACTTTCTTTTTAGTTTGGTCGTTGTTAAAAATATGGACAGGTTAAAGCAATAAGATTTAAGTGTTTAGGCACTAAAAAAGGACAATGTTATGTTTTGGATTGTAATTAAGGAGCACATTCAAGATGTCAGCTAGCAAAAAAAGGCAAAGAACTCCCCCCACACAATTTATATGTTTTGCTTCCAGCTAGTTAACCAATTTGTCTGTAAAAGTATAAAAACAAACTCTAGTTTTTAGAACTTCATATGTAGAAGGGTTAGGGTTAGGGTTAGGGATGTACCGATACCACTTTTTTCAAAACCGATCCGATACTCATACTTAAATCTGAGTACTCGCCGATACTGAGTACCGATACCAATACTTCTACCACACAAAAAAATGCAACGAATTGGAAAACAGGTTTAATTTTTTTCTTCTCTGCTTTTTACAACAAATAACTGAGTTAGATAAAAAAAAATTATATACTGTATATTAATAAAAATGATCACAAAACTAAAATATAAGGTGAAAAATAACCATTTTCTGTGATTTCACAGTGAAATTATTGCAGTTTTCCACATTTTAACCAAATAAAATGAACTATTTGGCACCATCTCCAGCTCTCAACCCACACTGTTCTTCTTTAGCTCAATAGCTTCCCCTAGTGTTCAATATAGGAAACTACAACAGAAATCACATGTCACAGACAGTGAAGCCACTGGTATCGGTTCCTGGTATCGGGTAACTTTAACCGATACTGGTATCGGTATCGGTGCATCCCTAGTTAGGGTTCAACTTTACACTTTATTGATTTATTGCTAACAGCTAGTTGCTATCAGCATAGCATTAAGTTATTTTTAGCTTTAGAGTAAAGGATATAGTAGTATTAGGTAGGTTTTATAGTGTCACAGAGAGGTATTTTTTAAATCAAAAAAGATACTCTTTGGAGGATTTTAAAAATCAATGCAGAAATCATAAATTTGAGCTAATATGCTAATGCTAAATTGTTGTTAACATAATCTCTTTATATTATTAATAAGTAGTGACATCTTACTATCAAGATAAACTAGATGAACTGGAGTATTTTGAAAATGTTTTAAATGTATTATTATCATTATTTAGAGACAAACAAAAGATTACTTTGACACTGTAGCTAAAAAGCTAAATCTGCTAGCAGCTATTTTGCCTGCTAGCTTAGGTGCGTAGCATTTTGTCAAAGGGTATTGGCAACGAAACTGTCATAAAAAGGGAAATATGTGATGCACACAAATGAAAAACTACCAAGCCCATCTAGTGACATTGACAGAAAAATAAATAACTCGTGGCCAGGCGTTAGTAATGTGAGGGAACGAGATAGTTAAGTCTTGGCCACGATAATGCATGGGAACGAGATGTTCATGTCCGTATTTGTGGAAGAGCACCTTTATGCTTGTAGCACATTACATGTATGAATGATGGATCATGTTGGTTTAATTTTATTTTATTTCAACCTTGGAGTGAACTACAATGATATCATGCGATCTCTTGCAATCATCATGTGGTGATAAGTAAGAGCGTTATGATCCACGTCCCATGTGTTTGTAAAGAAAGGCCAGGGGTTGTTTCCACGCATTAGTAACTCGAGGCCACGACTTAACTATCTCGTTCCCACGCATTTTAAAATTCGTGACCACGAGTTGACTATCTCGTTATTTATTTTTCTGTCAATGTCAATAGACGGGCTCTGGGAAAAAACTGACATTTTATACAAGTAATTTTGTTTTTATTCTACTGAATATTGAACACTGAGGGTCCATCTATGTAAACTGGGATTAATCACTGTTTGTTTTTACTTAGCGGCACGCAGTCACAGATAATACTGAAAACATCCCCCTTTATATGTGATAATGGTCTGAGATACAGGCCAAATCTCAGGGCTTTTGCAGAGTTAAAGATGGGCTAACTCAGGTTTGGCTTTGAAAGAATATGTAAGAGTTTCTCACTCAGGTCTTTGGCTGACTAATGATGACTTTCATTTGAACTTTGAAGTTGGACATATGACTTGAATGCCCTCTCCCCAGGTTAATGTCAGCCACTAGGCTGGTGCCAACAGGAAGTTGGAGGAACTTCAAAACCCTTTATCCTTAAATCCAAGATAAAAAAAATAGTGAATGCTGACTAATATACTGTTGTTTTTTTTTAGCACTTAGGTACATTTGTTTTGTAATAGTCTTGCACACCAACTGCTTTCTCATGTTTTTAAAATGTTAACTTTGCTCCTGTGCAATCCTGGCATGGCTTGAAATGTATGACCAGTTAGTTACTGGTTTTGGGATATTTTTTTCTTACTCAAGTGTGGTCAACTCAGCTGCCACTCTAAACTCTCTTCCAACTTCCAAGACAAATGGAAATCACCAGTAATCTCCAACTAGAAACTGTGCCCTAGCCTATGGTCCCCATATCAGAGTTCCTCTGGTTGAAACTGTGAAACCTATAGTGTCATTTTAGAGCCATGGTTGAAACTCTTGTCTCTTTCTTCCTCTCATTTTGGCCCCCTTTTTTAATTTAAGGTAGTCAGTGCTTCTGGATTTTTGCAGTTGGATTCAAAAAGCATTAAAATCTCTTCTTTTGTTTTTTACATCTGTAATTTCCCTTTTCTTTACAATTGGAAGTAGAGTCTTTGTTTTTAAATGATTCTGCTTCTGTGAAAAAAACACCTTGGTATTTTGGATCACTGTTTGACGATGTTGCAAAGTTTACTGTGTTCAACTGTATAAGTGGGTAAAAAATGAGAATACAATAAAGATGACAAAGCAATTAATGATTAAGGTGTAGACTTTTTTTTAAAAATACTATGGAAGTTTTCTCCAGGGATGTGAAGCAGCTACCGTTGATAAAACATTCAGTCATCACACTGTCTCAGAGCTGTTAAGAAGACCAAAATACTCTTATCCCTTACACCGTGGAACATTTCTATATCTGTAGTGCTGCGGTTGCATTGCTGTGTTCAATTCTGCTTTTACTGTGCAGCATTTAGAGTAAATCTACAAGCAGAACTACAACATAATGCTTTTATGAGGCAAGAATGATGTTAAAGTTATGTTTTAATTACATTAAAATGATTTTTTTGTATTTTCACAAGTATTTTTCTTAGTTTACCACATTGCACCACCATGTTTACTGCACTCTAGAAAAACTAGCTTATAGAAAACCTAAGAAAATGTATTTGTTGTTTTTTCTTACTATTTTTAGGTGGTATCCGTTTAATTGGAATCCACAACTTCGTTGCCAAATATCATTAAATCATCCACACTTTTCATTAACATTCAAAGATTTATATTGATTTGCACCATCTTCCTGCTTTATGTGTTAGATGTGTGGGTGGGTGTGACATTGTTTCTGTGTTAGGACAGCACCCCCACTGTAATGTGAACTTTTGGACCCATCCACTCCTTCTCCTAAAATAACCCTTTCCCACAGCCAACCAAACCGCACACACAAGGAATAAGAAGTATGGTACCACATTAGCACCGGTGATCTGTGTGTTGGGTGTAAATCCTCTGAGGGACTTTGTGATGAAGCTGATCAATCATTCTCATTGACATTAACATCAAGCTTCTGCACACTGCTCCTTCTTTCTGCAAACGTTTCTGTCACTGATACTGGACTGTGACAGATTTTTCTGTACGGTAAGTGACATCATCTAGAATTTGCAGACCTATGTTGGTATTTATGCAACATACAACTTTTTGTATTTACTATTGCAACATTATTTTTTAGTCAACCGATTTGCAAAGTTGCGTTCAAAATCCTTTTCAAATTCAATAAAGTTTTGAAAGGAATGCAGTGTATTTGTGTCACTTAAAGAATACATTAAAAGCAACTGTTGCTATTTACAGATTTTGGTATGACATCTTTTTGGGGGTCTAAAGAACAGGTGGTAGAGCTCAGCTCGCCGTTGCACGACTGCACTTTGCCTGGGGGTTGTGTGTGTGTGTGTGTGTGTGAGAGAGAGAGAGAGAGAGAGAGAGAGAGAGAGAGAGAGAGAGAGAGAGGGAGATAGAAAGAGTCAACCCACTGAATGATTTTCTGTTTTTCTTCAGAAAGGCATGATGATGGTGAGCGATGACTGTCTGGTGGAGTGTAAGATAGATGACAGTGATGAGGAACAGATAAGCACTCCTCCTCCTCCTCCAGAATTTGCATCCAAAGCTTCAACTCCAGCTCCTAAACCTCCAACCCCTCCTGCAGAGCCCGCTACACCCACCCCAACCCGTCCTGTAAACAGAGACCCAAATGGAATCAACAAACACCTTAAGGTGATCCTTTGCTTTACATGAAGCAGACATTTTTACCTAATCTTAACTGGACAGTCTCAAAATTACACCCCTAATAAAATCTCAATTAAAAACTTGTCTTGCAAATTTCTTGAGCTTTCTAAACAATGGATGAATTCCTGCTATAATTTAAAATGCTTATTATTATTGTCTATACAGTACTAGAGAAGTGTAGTCTATTGTCCTCTTCATGTGGAGTACCTCAAAGCTTTATACTCAGTCCTAACCCTATTTGAATGTTAATGCCCTGTCATATGCTACAAAAGTTAATCTCGTAAATAAAAAACATCAGTATTAGCTAACAGTTTTTGTGCTTTTTCCAGCCTTTCAGGTTTCATACTAGGCCCTATTTAAATGGCACCATGCATGCAATAGGTGGAATTCGTTTTTCATGAACCATTTTATCAGAAAAAATTTGTTTATTCTAAAAACTATGTTAGGCACGTATCCTTTGATGTTTTCACAGAGCATTTTCACAGTGTTTTGTGCAGGCAATTTAGATTGATACCTTTTTTCTTTTTCCACTGTAGGTGGAGGTCACTGATGTGCTGGCTGAACCCACCACACCTCACAGCATTGACGGAGTTTGGATTTACAGTTTGTATGGCTTTGAGAGGACTCGTATCTGGACATACCGCTGCCTCTCCTTGCTGTTTGCTGTGCCACTCGCATTCCTGTGTGGCTTTTTCCTGGCTGTTCTAGCTTGCCTACGGGTCTGGTATGTTATGGTCATGTGAACTGCCAAAGTAATATTTACATTCATTAAGCAGCCAGAGGAAATACACTTCACAATACATAAATGTATCTTTTTTCATAATCTTAGGCTTGTTCCTTCTTAAAATAAAACAATTTCTGCTTTTCATTTTGATCATGATCAGAGATGCAAACAGCAAAAAACCACCTAATTCACTTAGTATTGTGTTAATTAGCAGGCTGTTTGGGTACTTTTTCCACAGTTTATCAATTTTTTCTTACTAATTTTTTTAAACTTGTGTGGAAGTGTTAATTTTCTATTTCAGAATCATTAATAAAAATAATTAATTGTAAAAATCCAGATTTATCCAAAGAGAGCATTTATTCTCTCATTTTTTTCTTGTTTATGTCTCCAGGTTCCTGGTTCCTTGTATACAGCTGAGTTACACCTTCCTTCCCTGCTTGCGGTCCTTGTTTCTGTGTGCTGTGAATGTCTTCATTGCTCCCTTCTGTATGTCCCTCGCTCTTTGCTGCACACAAATCTCCATCTCACTGTCAAACAAAGACTGGAATCACAAGAGGGAAAGAGACACAGTGTGACAGCAAGTCAGAAATAGTTATTTACAGTAAAGGATAAATTAGAAGGAAAGTACTTTTTACTGAAACTTTTTTGTTTTGTTTTCATGTAAGATTGATTGTTATTATTATGATCATTATTATGTTTTAGATTGGTACAAAATGTATTTGTAATGCAAATATTCAGCTAATAAACTTTAAGAAAATGAATTAACATTTTCATTTTTATTTGTGTCATTGTTGTTTTTTTATCTCTTCAAATGAGTTAGGTAAATAACATTTTTAAATAAGTTAAAACATTATTAGTTAATAATAATAATACGTTTGATTTATATAGCGCTCTACATTCTTTGAAACTCAGAGCGCTTACAGGATTTAAAAGAAAGTTAAAAAAATAAAAACAATATAAAAATAAATAACTAAAAAAGCAATAGATTAAAAACGATTAAAAGCTTTACTATAAACTAATACCATTGTTTCTTCCTACAGCATATAAGATTTAACTGTTTTTTTAACTCATTCAGAGAATATGTTATATAATAGCTATGTAACAGATTTATCTTCTTTTTTTCTTTTTCTTTTTTTTAAGAAATTGGTTAAAAACTCTATTTATTTGACTAACTTGCCTCTTTGGGCATGTATGGGTCTGGAAATTTTGCCCTGAACAATATGGCCGACTTGTTGACGCATTAATCTATAAAACGTACGTTGAACTTTTTACGTAACTACCCAGCGTGCATTTCACCATCGCCATTTTTCTTGTTATGGTGGTTTGGTAGCTGTGTGCTCGCATTTCTGGACAAATCTTTAGTCAGTTTTAGAATTTAACTCCTTTCTTTACTGCTTGTTCTTATTGTTAATTTCGAAGGAGCTTGGAAGACCAATAAAATAACATGGCGCAGTACAAAGGAGCTGCCAGTGAGGCTGGCAGAGCGATGCAGCTGATGAAAAAACGAGAGAAAGAAAGGGAGCAACTTGAACAGTTGAAACAGAAGATAGCAGAGGTTTGTAAAGCTTCACATTTAACGTGTTTAGGAATAACTCGAAGTTATAGTGATTTACATTCTTATATTTTGAGTTCAATCACGTACGAGGTGACTACATACTGAGAACCTCACGTGTACGTCTTCAAATTACTCAAAACACCAGTTAAACATTCTAATACGTGGTCATTTCACTTGAGCCTGAAAATAAAGTTAATTTGTGAACCCTGATATCCAAATATTAAATTATGTGTTTTGGTATGTGTTTGGTTTGGGCCTAAACTGTGGTTTACGCTGCAAAAACTGATTTCTAAAAAAGTTTTAAAAGCCTTATTTTTAGACATTTTAACTTATTTTTTTGCCAAAAAGAAAATATATTCTTACAGCCCTACTTGAAATAAGCCAGATCTTCTTAAATATGGTCAAATTTTCTAGATTTTCTAAAAAAATAAATCTGCTAATGAGGTAAGCAAAAGTTTCTTGGCTACAATTATTAAAACTAGTAGATTATTGTAAATGCAAAAAATGTTTTGCTCTTTTAAAGGAATCTAGCCAAGCAACTTTAGCTTTCTCCATGCGCAGATTGTTTTTGCTCAAATCTAAAAAATTTTACCATATTTAAGAAAATTTGGCTAATTTTAAGTAGGGCTGTAAAAAGTATTTATTTTCATACTAACACTAAGAGAAAATGTCTAAAAACAAGGCATTATAAGACTTTCTTAGAAATCAGTTTTTGCACTGTATTATCAGTAATTTCCCCCCATGGGGACTGATAAACATCACCCTCAGAATATTTGTTCTGTTAACATTTGATACCCTTAAATTTGTCTTCTTTTTGAGACACTAGACATAAATGTGATCTTTGATCGTGTTCCAAAAACTCCTTTGTACTGAAAACTACTCTATAATAAATGTAAACTAACTTTAATTTGTTTTTATCTTTGTGTTTTTGCAGGACAACATGGTAAAATCCAACATTGATAAGAAATTTTCAGCTCACTATGATGCTGTAGAGGCAGAGCTGAAGTCCAGCACAGTTGGTGAGTTTCTTAGAAAAACACAGCTTTTATTTTTAAAAAGTAGATTAAAGAAAGGAACCTGACTTTTGTTTATTATTATGCAGATTTATTAGTTGCTTGTTTTTAATGGTCTAAACTAGGTTTGGTGACCCTGAATGACATGAAGGCCAAGCAGGAGGCGCTCGTAAAGGAAAGAGAGAAGCAGTTGGCCAAGAAGGAGCAATCCAAAGAACTCCAGCTGTGAGTATACTGATTATTATTATGACTATGAAGTCAAAATACCTGGGCAGAGCTTCCCTTGTATGTGCCATTGACAGTTTGGGTTTGTCGCACCTTATAAAAATACATTATTGCCAGGCAAACAGTGCCTTCAGCTTTAGTTTGTGATGATTCAGAAATAAGGTTAAATAAACTTTAAAGTTTTTTTTAAATTTCCATGTATCTATAAAAGTATTGTAGTAGCATAGCCAGCACAGTGTGGCGCCTATGTTTAATATTTTATGGGTTTCTGAGTTTGTTATGGAACAAATATACTTGCCTCTATGGGGGTGGGACCTCAAGTTCATCTAGTTCTTTTAAGATAAACACCAAAATACTGCAAAAATATTGGGCTTCTAAACATGCAACATGGCAAGATACACCAATATGGTGCCACAAGGGTGTTTTTGGTGTGTTTGTATTTGTTTGATTTTACTGATTAGTTCTTTCTTTGCGCCCTTATTATTGACTGTTTGCATCAAAATGCCAAAACAAATTAATTGTAGCTGTATGATGATACAATTGTGCATCTACTTGTTAATAAAGTTATTAATTAATTTGCATACCTTATCCCTGGTTATTAGTTTATGAAAAACTAACCTTCTAAAATAGACAAAATGTTAACTTCCGAAACAAAACAGGAAATGGTAAAAGACTGAATCTTACACAGAAATAATAAACTAAACTAACCTATATTTGTTCACAGATTGTACTTTTAGCCATTGTTTCACCTAAAAATACAACAGAAAAAAAGATCAAATATATTAATGGTCACTCACATAGAATAAACAAACATTAAGATTAAAGATGCAGTTGACTCAGTCAACTGAAGAAAATAATATATAAATTAAGTAACAAAAAAATTAAGGCATATTTACACATTTACAAAAATGTCATGTGATTATAAATACTGAACATTTTGTACACATTAGCAGCCAAAGTTGTTCTATGCAACTATTGTCTTCAGGTAAAAAGTGTTACTCAGGTTGATTGAGATTAAGAAAATCTCTTTTCCAAGGGAGACCAGAAGGCAGTTAGGGATTCAGTATCTTGTTCATGTAGATTTCGACACATGGTGTAGCGAAGCCATGTGGCACCCGGGGGGTCGCCCACATGGAAGACAGCCTCTCTTCCCCTAGGCCACGGTCGTCCTACCTGAGGGTAGGAGCTAAAACAGACTGGGTGTGTTGCATCTTTTATAATGGTTATGGATTTAGTGATGCAACAGTAGTGTTAGGTTATGGAACAGTGGTAGAAGGTTAAGAGTAGTTTTTGTGAAAGATGATTTCTCTGCTCTGCTTGGTGTTTTCCCCCAATCAGGTCGTTCTCCATTTCCACTCCCAGAAACCAGGAGACCGAGACCCTCTATACACAGGTCCTGTTGATCATGAGTGGATGAATATCAGTTTTGTTCATTTTAAAGTCAACAACTAACTCTACACCAATCAGACAGCTGCTCCACCTCATGAAAAAACACAACATCTGCAGCCTATGTGGTTGTTTGTCTGAAGATGAGTTGATAACTCTGCGAACTCCCCTAGGGAGTGTCACTTGAAATACTTTAGCTAATTTGTTGGCTCCAGCTTTGGCTGAAGATGTAGTCAGATCATTTTCATTCTTGTTACCACATGAAAAATAACATAATACAGAATGTGATGTGGCTGGCAGCTCCAGAGTTCTTTCAAGTTCTCAGCATAAACAAAGACGAAGAAAAATAACACAAAGTCGCAAGCTGCACAGAGATTATTTTCAAAAACTTTACCGGGTTTAGCCTAGAAGCCAGTATTTGTGTTTACAGACATAGGTAGGTGTCTTTGAGGCCGTTGCGTCATGTCCTTGCACGCTTACAGATAGGGGTGCAACGGATCAGAAAACTCACGGATCGGATCGGTTCACGAATTAGAGTCACGGTTCGGATCAATTTTCGGATCAGCATAAAGAAAAAGAAAAGACAAAAAACTTTGCTCTCTCATTATTTCTAAAACACTGAGCAACAGTTTCTGCTCAATCCTCATAAATAATAACAATATTTAACTCAAGATGTCAATCTGATGCTTCAATACAGTTTTGAATCATATTAAAACTAATTAATAGGGGAGATAGACTATATCTACCTCTCAGGAGTCACAGACCTGCTTCTGTCAAACTAGCGGTCACAGCTGGGGGGGCGGGCGGAGGGGCGTGACGCACAAGGCGCTGCTCTGTGCATCCAGACTGAACTCCGGTTATAATATTAACATTCATTAGCTCGTATAAAAGCCCAACATAACACGTTATCTCAGACAGAAATAGGTGATTCTGGTTTGTCTATCAGAAAGATTCCAGCTGACAGAGAGAGAGACGGAGGAATCAGCTGCTGCGCGTGCACTCGCGCGCAGCAGAGGCTTGATCAGAATCGATCAGGGATCCTTATCTGGTCAACTAAAACGGCTGAATCAAACAGACTGAACCTCTATACGTGATGGCAAAATGAACTCCTTTCTCAGAGGGGAATTATCTGCAGATTCAGAGCGCGCACGCACAGAAAGTCGGGAATGGTTTAGCGACGCAAGAACGTCGCATTATCCGTGAACCACGTGCGTTCCGAACCGTGGAGGGTAAACCGTACGGATCCATGATGATCCGTTGCACCCCTACTTACAGATGTTCTTTGTCATAAAATAGTCCCAAGTCTAAAATAGTACCTGCAATTCCTTCGTTAGTATCATTAGTATCACTATTGAGTGAGTTTTAAGGACTTTTTTCTCACAATGCTAGTTGTTACCATTCACTTTGTGTTTTCTGCTAAGCTAATGCTAAAGGAGTACTGCTGGATCAGGAAAACGTCTGGGCTGTTTACAAATTGTTTTTCCCACTAATCTAACTACGAGGAATATGGCACCGGTCCCTGAACCATATCCTATTAAAATGAGGAAAAACGAACACGCATTAAACAATGTTTTATTGCTTTTTTAAATGTGTTTTTAATTTTGCTTTTCAGCAAGCTCGAAAAACAGAAGGAAAAGAAAAGAAAAGAGGAACAGAAAAGGAAAATCGCCAGTTTATCATTTAATCCTGATGACGAAGAGGAAGAAGAGGAGGAGGAAGATGATGATCAGGATTGTGAGTATTTAAACATTTTGGACTGTACCTCACAAGGTATTTTTTTAATTAATGAAAATTATTTTTGATTTATTACCCACTCAGTTGGGATGAGCCAAAACTTTATTGTTATTAAATAATTTGTAAATAAACAAATAAAGTACCGTACTTGGAAAATGGGGAATAAAACAGATTGAGGAACCTAGAGTTTTCAAAATTAGCTGTAAACAGTTTAAAAAAGGGGATTTTATTTATAAAGGCGATTTTGTAAATAGTTACACTAATGTGCTTGGTTAAAGTTCTCAGTGGTCAGGAGAAGGGAACGGGTGATGAAACCTGTGATCAGCTGTTTTCTGGCAATTTTCCTGCAAAGTCAGAAAAATTTATCTGTTATTTATCATACTTTTTATAAAAAAAATAGAAAGGGTAAATGTCAAATATGTGGTTATTACATTTCATTTTGTTTTAGATATTGAAAAAAATTTATATCTTGATATGTTTCTGACTTATTGGCTGTATTGTTAATGGAATTAGTTATGATATGAGTTGTAGCTGATGTATTATTACAGTATGTTCAGTTACTGTAACCTTATACAAGAGGCAGCTTGCTACTTTCTTTATTTGATGAGTCAAATACTCATTTGATAAGTATGCCTTCAGGTTCTCTGAGCATAAAACAGTTTTCTATATGAACCTCAGCTAAACAAAGCGACTATGTTGTCTTTACATATCAAAAAAGCTAAATTACATTTTCATGTGTTGCTGATGCCTCTCACAGGTTTTCCTGTTAAGAAGAAGAAATTGGGGAAAAATCCTGACGTGGACACAAGTTTTCTTCCAGATCGAGACAGAGAGGTGAGGTTAATGTGAAGGATGCTTGTTGTCAGCTGTGCCTTTAAACTAAAAGTTGATTTAAAAAAACATAAAAAATAAAATCAGATTCACTTGGGACCTGCAGATCTACTACGCTTCTTTAAATATAAACATTGGTTTTTGTGGCCTCTTATGTTCAGGAGGAGGAGAATCGCCTCAGAGAGGAGCTCAGACAGGAGTGGGAGCTAAAGCAGGAGAAGATTAAGAGTGAGTGGCAGGAATGGTGTTGAAAGCTTTTTGCTGTAGATACAACAAATGATTACATGTTTTAAATGCTTTTAGGTCAACTTTTTTCTTCTAATGGTGTTTTGTCTTTAGATGAGGAGATTGAAATCACCTTCAGTTACTGGGATGGTTCTGGACATCGTAAGACTGTGAAGGTAAACTGAGGTCCAGTGTTCAGGTTTAGAGGAAAAGTATTAATGATGAATTAATAGAGAGGGAATACAGTGCTGCACTGGATTCATCTAGTTTAAATTTATAATGTGGTGTGCATTGCATGTTTGTTTCTCTTGCAGATGAAGAAAGGCAACACCATCCAGAACTTCCTGCAGAAGGCTCTGGAGGTCCTCAGGAAGGACTTCAGTGAGCTCAGGTAAGCTCAAACTTTAAAGTTGGTTCATTGCATGCAGTAAAAGTTTTAAAATAATGTTTTAGATTTGTGGTATTTTTCTCAGGTGGCAGAAAGCTATTACCAAAAGGACCAAAAGAAAGTGTGAAAATTAGTGAAAAACTTGAGATTAGCTTCTTCCATCTGTGTATTCTTTGGTGTGGCCACTAGGAGTCACCAAAGTGTTCAGATTCAACATGTTAGAGGGAGGTTTGTTGCACACATTTCTTCTGATTTATGTCTCTTCTCCGCAGGTCTGCTGGGGTGGAGCAGCTGATGTACATCAAGGAAGATCTGATAATTCCTCATGTGAGTTCAGTGACTCAAATGGAAAATATTTTCTATACTCATTTATCATTCAGAGTTGCAGCAGATACCGACATGTTGGTATAGATTCACATTCATCCAGAATGTGGCAATCCTAAGAGTAAAAAATCAAAAAGGCAACTGAACTTCTCTTATTACTTGAAGACATTTCATCTCATCCAGAAGACTTCTTCAGGTCTCTGATCTCGGGTTGTAAAATTGTTGCAGAACAATTACACTGATTGATCGTTCAAATCACGTCTATTACTGACCAACCCTTCCCATCGTGTGAGTCATTTTGGTGGTTTTTACATAATAAATACTCCTAAATGATGCCAACATGTGGGTGGTTCAGATCACATGTTTTCAGGTGTGACTGGTTGTGAAACCGTCTGAAGAGAAGAGTCAAGGCAGAGCTGTAGGATTCAGAACGATGACATCTAAGACCACCTCTACGGTTAAACGTTGGGTTTGTCATGTTTAACATAAATAGCTTCTTTCACTTCTCGTACAAACCACCTGTGTTCCCAGTCTAACATTGCTGTCCTCAGATGAGCATCCCTTGTTTTTGAGATGTTGATGGACTGCTGATGAGCTGGCTCTTCTGTGATGTGCCATCTGCTTGTGTAGCTGCTGATTTTCACTGATATAGAGGTTAGAACATTCCTCGCTGCACTGACCTGCAGATATGATGACGCTCAGCTGGTGTTTAGTCTATAGGGTTGTTGGGTTAAATATACAAGCGTATCATCAGCGGGTGTCATCCATGTACCTGAATCAGTTGTCCAGTGCTTTTAGAGAAACTCGATGTTAAACCGTGGAGGTTGTCTTAGATTTCATTGTTCTAAAACCTTCAGTTCTGCCTTGACTTTTCTCTCCAGGCAGTTTCACAACCATGTGAACATGTGATATAAACCACCCACATGCTGGCCTCGTTAAGGAGGGTTTATTAAGTGATAATTACCCAATCAACTCACTCGAGGGAAGGGTGGGTCATGTAACTTTTTTAACGACCCTAATCAGTGTAATTCTACAACGACCTTTAAGCCCCGAGTTCCCAACACATGATCAGAATTTGAGTTCTCTAATGTTTACGTTAATTGTTTGGGCTGCGTCAGCCTCGGACAGAAAAGAGAGAGGAGAGAAAATCTCGTGTCTGCTGGAGGCAGTGTGCGCAGCAGTGCTCATAAAGAAGCGCTCTTTATGCAAGTATTACATTGTTATCAGTATTTCTCATGCTTAACTGGTGACTAAAATAGTGCACATTTATTTTCAGGCTGTGGTAAATGTGCCGACTCTGTTACTCCTGTTCCAGCTGGTCGGTTGTCCAAACAAAAGCGGATTTTAAATTGTGACACCGTCATTATTAATATTAGAAAATAATTTTATTAGTTTCACGTTTGTTCATGTTCCTAAAGTTTGGTTTTTAGTTTTTAATAAGTGTTTGAGCTGAACTTAAAGTAGTGTGTGGATTTATTTTCACCCTTCAGTTAAAAAACAACATGGTTCAGTTGAGTCCGGTCCAGTGTTTAAAGCCATACTCAGTAGCCAGGTAAACAATGTAGCTTTTAACGTTTTTTTTTAAAGCCTCTTAACAACGTTCCAACATAGTATAGCCATAAATATATTGTGGAGATAAAAAAAAAAAAAAACGAAAGAAATCAATAAAGTAGTTGTCCCGCAGTTCTCTAAAAACTTCAGCCAATCCTATCGTTTGGACCGAACGATAGGATTGGACAATCCAGCTGTCTGTCTGCCGCGTTTCCGCACTGCTTGGATTGGCATTAATCCGCCCGGACACATTTTCTGTCTGAACATCCCGGAAGTGAAAGGAGGACAGAATTAGCGAATTAGCTGTCGGTTAGAGCTTCCATTTTAAGATAAAAATACCAGAGTCCCCCCAAAAAACACCTTTTCAGCTAGCAGAAAACTAAAAACGTTTGGAGGTGAAAAGAGGAAAAGCTGGGGGAACAGTGAAGTTGGACTCTGCATTGTTATGTCGCAAAACGGGGTCCCATCCCGGGGGGAAGGCTGGATTATGGATTTTATCCGACGGGAGGGGTGAGTGCACAGAGTCGTGTTTCTGTAAACTAGCAAGCGAGACCTTGTTTGTTTACCTGGCTACTGAGTATGGCTTTAATGTTGGGCCATACCCTAACCCTTTTCATTTAGATAAAAGTAAATTTGAACTCACCCGGGACTTGATGTCATCAATAGAGGAGTGAGTGATTTTGTTTTTACATTTATGGGAAAATAAATCAATATCAAAACAGGCGGCTTTTGGATGAGAGGTGACACACCTTTAAGTGAGAAGGGAAGGTCAGTTGCCTTTTTGATTTGTTGATAAAAAATACTTTTAGGAGCAGATAGTAACATGTCTGATGCACATCTGTGTTCTCATTTTAAAGATTGGGCATGTATCTTAGTTCTTTATCTGCTGGAACTCTGACAAATATTTTGTCATTGGTACTGATTTATGTAGCATAATTTCAAACCGTCGGTGTAATTCAGAATTAATTTGTTCTCTCTTTGTTTGTGTTACTCAGCATCACAGTTTCTATGACTTCATAGTGACTAAAGCCAGAGGAAAGTCTGGTAAGTTACCTTCAGTTCATAAAGCTGTTAACGTGATTCAGGGTTGCATGTGTCAGTGTCTGTGTGAGGTATGGTCAGTAAATCATCATGTGACCTTTACTCCTTCGGTCTTTGAATGAAGCAAAGTTTTTCAAATTGAGTTTCAAATTATTATTTTTTTAAACGTTTTTGTTAAATTAGCAGGTAAATGTTGGGTTTGTCCTTCGTTAATTTAACTTTTGTATTAAAAATGATGAGAGCCATTACAAAATGATGAGTTTAATTTGCATTTATCTTACAAACAGTTTAATTTTATGCAATCTGTAAGTTTAAAGTTTTGTGTTACTCTAACAGGAAAACTAATATTTGAATGAAGAGAATGATCTATTTTCTTCTGTGGTGTTAAAAAAAAAATCACTTTGCACATTTGTGCACATTTTGAAAAGCAAAAAGTAACTTTTCTCTTCATTTGAAGCTCAATTATGCAGAAACACAAGACGTCTCACAATTTAAAAATGTGTGCAGGTCCTTTGTTCAGCTTCGACGTTCATGATGATATTCGACTGGTGAACGATGCCACGGTGGAGAAAGACGAGGTGAGAAGAACAAGTTTAATATATGTTAATTCAAACTGTTAGCCACTAATCCCCAGAAGATTTTAATCGGAGTCAGTGACTGATTAGTTTTAAAAATAAATATTTTGTAATGAAAGCGCTCATACTATAATCTGAGTAGAGCAAGATTCAGAAATACAATTGACAGGTTTGGAGGATTCTTGTGTACATTTCCTTTCATTGTGCACCGGACGGACATGTTGATTTTTCTGCCTAGACACAACCAGACAAAGGCAAACTGCCATCAGTAAAATAAACTAATAGAAATGAACTTGGCTCTTTGTGCATGACTGCAGGTGCAGACGGTGTAGAATGTAACTCCTAAATAGAATAATTATTACATGAACACTCAGTCCTGCTGTTGGCAGAACATCAAAGCCAAACCTTTTAATTTGACATAATTAATTCTGGTTGTTATTGTAGAGAAAACATCTGACTGTGTTCTGTTACCATTGGGCTTGTTGGAACTCATCGTGACTGTGTGGTGTTTGTTGACTGCACCACATGTGTTGTTTTCCCTTGCATGAGACCGCCTTCGGTGCTGCATACAGTTGTGGGAGGGAAATTTGTTTACTTTGAAGAATTTTTTCCAAGTTTTGCATCTCAGTTTTCTGCTGGAGGGCAGAGAAATGTTTATTTTTAAACTTTCATTAGGCTGGTGTGTTGTTTCAGTTAAACATTTTTGCTGCTTTTTGAAGTTTTGAGTTGAGCTGGGAATTAAAGTTGAGACACAGATCGATGTTTTTGAGAGTTATTAGAAAGTGTTAATTACTGGTTTTCATCTAGGACTGTGTTTTACAGGAATATGTCCTCACCCACATTTTGTTTGAAGATAGAATACTAATAGGTGTAACAAACATAAAGTGGTTCTCACTTTTACACATGTGGGGAAGTTTCCAGTAGCTGGAAATGACAGCGACATTCTCAGACTGACACCTGAGCTTCTTGAAGAGACATAAATTACAATCTCAGACTCCTGGATGTATTTTTTCATTCAAATCTTGTTATCTGTTATCCACCAAACCTATTTACTCTGGTTTATTTCCAAGGAGAGAAAGATTGCGATACTTTTGTTTGACTCTGAAGTGTTGACTGATTCATTCCCTTCTCAAGTTTTATGTTTTCACAGCAGAGAACAGTCATTCTTCTACTTTTGGAAATGCCCTCTCATATTCTGTTCACAATTTGTCACCGACAAACGCAGTCCAGTGAGATACTGGTTTGAATGTTGCATGTCAAATAGGCCAAATGTAGACTATATTTTAGTCCATATATTTGAAAGAAAACATGTATTGAGCTTAACTGAAAGAAATACTTAATAAACTAAAAATCATCCATCCGGGTATTTGTCTGATACTGAGGTCGTGTACTCCTAAAAGTACGCCCATACTATGGAGCTACTTTACATACCATGAAATTCAGCTCTCAGATTAGAGCCCCCGTAAACCAGACTGAACCATGCGAGATCCACAGCTCAGTCCAGGCGGAGGGGGGTTGTCCAGGGGGATACGCAAGTGATATCAAGGGACGCGGTCGGGTTTCAAACGTGTCTCGCTGCCTGCAACCACTCGGCGGTGCATCACTCTGTGGACACGCCTCCTCGCCCTGGACCAAGTACCAGGTTGTGTATGCAGATCTGGACCTTTGGCTGATTTAATTGACTACCCTGATTTAGATAAATGGCATTTATTAGTACTCGTATCAGTACTCTGTATTTACAAGTACTCAAATGTAAATACTCACTCAGTTTGGAAAATATCTGGTGGTAGTGCATCCCTAATATTGGGATGTCTTTAACTTCTAGGAGCCAGGAGTACTAACCAAATATAACTGAGCAGCAAAGCTGGTCCAGATACGAGTGATTGAGTTTTAATTGTTTCATTTTTTGGTTTGTTTGCTGAAGTAGTAAACTAAAAATAGATTTTTACAAATTCCTAGATATATAAACACCAGACTGCAGTGATCGCCCTTCTTCAGATCTCAAGTATAAATCAAATCAAAACATCTGGTTGCCTGAATTGGCTTCATCAAAGACAGATTTAAAGTTCCAGAGAAAATATGTTGGTATCATCTTAGTTTGGCAAAAACTACTAATAAAAAAACCCCAAACAAAACAACTTGTTTTTGTACGGACTTTTATTTATTATTATTTTCTGCTAAAACGATTTGGGCAGAAGAACCAGAAAAGGCTAGAGATTATCCTATATGGCAGTCTGCTAGAAAAGCCTGACTACTACTAAAATTTCATCTCCCCTCTAACCTCAGGCTAAGGTCTGCCAGAACTAGAACCTCGTGTCACAAGAACAGCTTCTTCTCATCAGCTGTTGAGCTATTAAACGCTCTCCAAACGCTGGAAAACCCTCTCACCCAAAACTCCCAGGATGTGCAGATCTGTCCTCAGTCAGCTTCTGTTTATAATGTAAATGTTTTGTTTTTGTTAAGTGACAATATGGGGACATGTTTGTTTTTAATGTACGAACCTTCTAAACCAATGCATCAAGTTAAATTCCATGAACATGGTGATAAACCTGATTCTGAACCAGTCCTGTAAGAACTTTCTCTGCACTGAAAGTAAAATAATTACTTGGGCTGTTGTTTTCTTTTGGCTAAAGTCTCATGCAGGTAAAGTGGTGCTGAGGAGCTGGTACGAGAAGAACAAACACATCTTTCCTGCAAGTCGCTGGGAGCCGTACGACCCAGAGAAGAAATGGGATAAATACACAGTAAGAAATTATTCAGTTCATTAAAATAAATACTTATTTATTAGGTGTTTCAGTCTGTATAGCAACAAAACAAATATAAACACACTACAATAACAAAATTAACCAAACAGACTCATGCTCGTAAGACAGACAGAAGTGAAATGCTTAAAAATGTTTGTCCTAAATAATAATTAATAATATTAATAGTAATTCAGTATTAGACTTTATCATGTAGATGTGATCAAATATTTCTTCTCAGGAGGATCAAAGCTCTAAATGCAGTGAAATTGATCAAATCTTTAGTTACATTTCAGGAGCATCTGTACCTAACTGAGCTTTATAAAATCAACGGAACTATATTTATTATTTTTCTGTCTGACATTCTCATATTTATTTCTCCTTTTATGGGAGTTTGTGCTGTAGCGTTATATTGTATAAAGTTGTATATATTGAATATTATTATTATAATTATTCTTAATAATTAATAATAATAGTCAAAACCTCGTAATTAGGGCACCACCCAGCATTTTCTTTGGAAGGTAAGCTGAGACAACCTTGAATATTATCTTATTTGTATTTTATTGTTATTTATCATTTATCAGTCTGAATCTGAAAGAAGTAAGCTCGTTACCCATTTTCGATATGAAAAACACAAAATTACTGGAAGCCCATTTATGATTATATACGGATAAATTTATTTACAGAAACCTCAAAATGAACATTTTATAACAAGCAACACAGCAAAGTTAGGAATTTGACTTTGTAACCAGTTCAATTTATTAACAAGATGAATTATTGAGGTTAAATAAATATTAATGATTAATGTTTCAGAGTGAGAAATGGTTTACTAATGAAATTAAGCTAATTTATTGGCCTATGAAGGGAAGTTGAAGATTAAAGGATTTTTCAGGAGGATGGATGAGTGAAGAGAGTTAAGTTTAGCTTGCTTTTACCCAAACTGCATCACATTGCAATAACCACATAGGTTGATTGTCTCACCGAACCACTGACTTGAATCCCCTAGATACGTTGAGGCTTGGACCGACGGCTTCGTTTTCTCCAGCAGCCACAGTGGTTCCTGTTTCAGCTCGAGTGAAGGCAGTCAAAGCATGAAAACGCTCGATGGGTGATTTAAGTGTGGAAGGGTAGCTGATGATGCAGATCTCCAGGATTTGGGCAACAAGCAGTGAAGTTCTCTCGGCATGGAGATGTCGTTGTTTTCCATTAAGTCTAAGGTAGTTTAGTTTCATAATAACGCCGTCTAACTTTGGTTTCTAACGACGGATAAAAGAAAAATAAACTTTAAAACGTCTAAACTTGGTTGAGAAGAATGTAACGTGAAAATAAAAGAAAAGCTTAACGCCGAAAGTTTCTAAGACTTAAAGTCTGGAGTCTGTTCTTCCAAGGAGGCCTCATGTCGCAGCTCTGCATCCTGGCTCCCTGGTGGGGGGGGAAACAGAGCAAGCATGCAGGCGAGCCGGTGAGGTCATCTGGTCATCTGCGCAGAGAGCCGGAGAGGCGGAGGCCAGAGCAGCAGGAAGTAGCTAAGAGCAAGAGCTAAAGAGCAGAGCAAAGAAGAGTTGAAGAAGAA
>SSNR01000051.1:2064091-2147384 GCA_006937965.1 Callopanchax toddi | reverse complement strand
GTCAGCTTAAGCAGCATACATTTCTCAGCACAACATCTACAGAGCATGCAAAGCCTTGAAGGACCCCGTGGGGGAAAAATGGGTGCCTGATCAAAAATCCTCTTGCCTTGAAATTAAAAGATAAAATGCGTCTCGCGCAAATAAATCTTTTAATTGCTGTTATTTGGCTTAAATCTAATTGTTACTCAGTTTGGTTAGCTACTCCAGAATGAGTTACATACAGATTTTAAGCTAAATTTTATGGCATGCAGGAATCTCAGAGACTGGAGCAGATTAAATAAATTTGCAATTTATCAATCTACCCTTCCTGGATGATTAAAATCAACTATAATGCATGCAACAATAATAAGCTCTGCTTAAAACTCTTTTCTTGTTCAAGCACAGCACAGCATTCATTCACATTCAACCAGCGTTTAGACAAAAAGTTTATCAGAATTCCAAACAGATCATCCTTCAAACGGTTTTGATTATTTTGGATAGTGTAATTTTGCATGTTTGATATCTTCTGGATCTCACGCAGGGGCTCCAAATATATGTAATTTTGCATGTTTCATATCTTCTGGGCCTCAAGCACGGGGCTCCAAATATAATGTAGCGTTATATTGTATAAAGTTGTATATATTGAATATTATTATTATAATTATTCTTAATAATTAATAATAATAGTCAAAACCTCGTAATTAGGGCACCACCCAGCATTTTCTTTGGAAGGTAAGCTGAGACAACCTTGAATATTATCTTATTTGTATTTTATTGTTATTTATCATTTATCAGTCTGAATCTGAAAGAAGTAAGCTCGTTACCCATTTTCGATATGAAAAACACAAAATTACTGGAAGCCCATTTATGATTATATACGGATAAATTTATTTACAGAAACCTCAAAATGAACATTTTATAACAAGCAACACAGCAAAGTTAGGAATTTGACTTTGTAACCAGTTCAATTTATTAACAAGATGAATTATTGAGGTTAAATAAATATTAATGATTAATGTTTCAGAGTGAGAAATGGTTTACTAATGAAATTAAGCTAATTTATTGGCCTATGAAGGGAAGTTGAAGATTAAAGGATTTTTCAGGAGGATGGATGAGTGAAGAGAGTTAAGTTTAGCTTGCTTTTACCCAAACTGCATCACATTGCAATAACCACATAGGTTGATTGTCTCACCGAACCACTGACTTGAATCCCCTAGATACGTTGAGGCTTGGACCGACGGCTTCGTTTTCTCCAGCAGCCACAGTGGTTCCTGTTTCAGCTCGAGTGAAGGCAGTCAAAGCATGAAAACGCTCGATGGGTGATTTAAGTGTGGAAGGGTAGCTGATGATGCAGATCTCCAGGATTTGGGCAACAAGCAGTGAAGTTCTCTCGGCATGGAGATGTCGTTGTTTTCCATTAAGTCTAAGGTAGTTTAGTTTCATAATAACGCCGTCTAACTTTGGTTTCTAACGACGGATAAAAGAAAAATAAACTTTAAAACGTCTAAACTTGGTTGAGAAGAATGTAACGTGAAAATAAAAGAAAAGCTTAACGCCGAAAGTTTCTAAGACTTAAAGTCTGGAGTCTGTTCTTCCAAGGAGGCCTCATGTCGCAGCTCTGCATCCTGGCTCCCTGGTGGGGGGGGGAAACAGAGCAAGCATGCAGGCGAGCCGGTGAGGTCATCTGGTCATCTGCGCAGAGAGCCGGAGAGGCGGAGGCCAGAGCAGCAGGAAGTAGCTAAGAGCAAGAGCTAAAGAGCAGAGCAAAGAAGAGTTGAAGAAGAAGAGCTAGCAGTTAGCGCCTTCTGGTTTTAAAGGGCAGGGGTGGAGTCGGGTTCAGCCAATGGTGTGGTTGACTCCACCTTCATCTGCATAAAGGGGAAGTACTTAGGAATGGCTTAGAGGGGATTAAATTTTTAGGAGAGGAATAAAATTTCTAATCAATAAAATAAACCTTACCACTTCCCTCTCTGAAACGTGAAGAGTTATTCAGAATCACCTTTTAGTCTGCGTGCGTCAGGTTTATTCTAAGCATAGAAACACATTAAATCCCACATCAGATTAATCAGAGAAATCAGTTACTCTTAGCTTAAGAGTACATTAGACAAATAACATTGCTAGTTTCTTGACTAGATTAGATTTAAAAGAGATAATTTGGTATTATATTGATAAACAATGAAAAGTCTTCAAGGAAACTTAACCAAAGAACTTTTACCTAAGTAAAATCAAACAGGGAAAAATCAAGCTTTATCTTGTAAACACATTTTAAAAGTAAACCTGTGGATATTAACCTTTCTTTATATCAATTTGGGATTACACTGAAGTTTATTTCATTTGAAGCCTGTGGGGGTGGAGAGAAGTTAGCAGAGACATTTTTCTTAAGGAAAGAGAAGACAAAGGAATTCCTTGGTTCTTCTGGGTGAGAAAAGGTGGGGTGAGGGGGGCCTCATGGCTCCCTCTAGTCTGTGGGTGTGATCGAACTCCTTTTGATCACATCCTGAAAAGTTATTTGAACAAGTGTCACCAAGCTGTAAATTAGCATCCGCCTTATCTTTACTGTCACAGAAAGATGAAAGGAGGGTTCTTCGACCCCAAGGCAGGAATTTATGACCTCCTGAGGGGAAATCTGTTGGAAAGAGAGTGTGATCTGGGGGACAGAGTCAATTGTCACCCACACATAATTCATTCCTTGATCTGGACCACATGAACTTAGAAATAATGTTGATGTTCCATTACAGTGCATTAACAGCATCTGGATCATTTTTGGTCTAAAATCACTTTAAGGTGTTTACCGGTAACTGGAAAACGTAGTAAAGTTGTAGTTTTTGATCCTAACTTGGAAAATAACTTCCATGCTTGCTTTGGCTGTTCCAGTTCCATTTCTACTAACAACTTTTATTCTGTTTCCAAACACATGCATGACTGATTGATTTTGGAGATTTGATCTTGTTGTGGAAGCTAGATAAACAGCTCAAGGTGCAGCATTTACATGTTTCAGGATAAAGCTGCTGATTTAGCTCACATTTAGCTCAGTGTGCTTGTTTTAATTAGGTTTGTGAATTGAGGGGTGTAAAATTTCATGTTTACATACAGAGATGATCTGTGTGTGTGTGTGTGTGTGTGTGCATGAGAGAGTGTGACGGCAGCTTTCTGCAAGAACTTCAAAAGGCTTTCTTTGTAACGTGATTTGCCACTGCTTAGAAAATAAAAGTGTGCCAGCTGAAACCATAACAAAATATCTCTGGAAAGATTTATAGTCACCACAGGTAATGAGCACATATCAAGCATCGGCAACCTTTAAAAAAAAATGCTTTCCACAAAACCACAATCCCTGGAAAGCTTCTAATAAATCTAATCTGTCCTGATCGACCTTTTAAAAGCTCTTACATTTATAAATACAACTCCATAAACGTTAGAAGGAAAATCATTGTTTATTCTGTAAACAGAAGCTCCAGCTGTTCCAGTGATCAGTCTCACTGTTGACTGAGTTTCTTCAGAATACATAGAGATTTAGATCCAGTTTTTGTAGGTTTTTTTGAACATCATATGTGAAAATGCTCATTCAACAGTAAACACCGCTTCAGTGTGTACATTTTCTTGTTTTAGTTGGATGAAAAATGGTGAGTACACCCTGAAATTCTACCAGAAAGCAATCTCGCTCTCTCTCATCTTGCCCTCTCTCACATATTTATCTCTGTCATATCCTTTCTCTCGCTCTCTTTCTCATCTTTCTCTCTCTCTCTCTCGCTCTCATTTCTCTATCTATCTTATATCTCGCTCTCTTTCTCATATTTCTCTTTCTCTCATATCTCTCTCCCTCTCATCTCTCCCTCTCATATCTCTTTCTCTCACATCTCTCTCTCTCATATCTCTCATCTCTCTTTCTCATATCTCTCTCGTATCACTCTTTCTCTTTCTCATCTTTGTTAAAGCAGGGTATCCGCAGGTCCTTAAAAAGCCTTAAAAGGTCATAAATGTGCTTTTCCAAGATTAAGGCCCTAAATATAATTAAAAATGATAAATAATCCTTAAATTCAGTGTCTAAAGGTCTTAAATTTCTAGGGCCCCTATGATTTCCGGGTTACGAATATCTGAAACTCAGCAGCACACTGGGCCGCAAGGGGCTAGAAGGGTCTAGGTCACTTAAGGCTGTTATTATCTTGTTAATTCAGTAAAACAGAGCTTATTTTTATTTTGTAAAAGTTATCTCGTTACTTCAGAAAAAATAAGCTTTTTAAAAATTATTTCCAGGTGAATGCAATTCGCTTCTGTAAGATATAGTGCAGATCAATTACCTTGATGTTTATTTTTTTGCACTTTCAATTCCAATTAAGGTTTAGTCAGAACTATTTGTAAGGTGGTCATCACATCCCCTTTCCCATTCCATGAATGAAAGGTCTTAAATTTGATCAAAGTGGCCTTAAAACAGGTCTTAGAAAGTCTTAAATTTGGCTTCCTTGAACCTGCAGATACCCTGTAAAGGCATACTTTGTAACTTTTTCATATTTTTAAATCTTTTTTCTTGAGCCACTATGTGCTAATATGACCCTTAACAGGGTTTGCAACATCTCATTCTCTGGTCCGGTGCCCCGAAGTCTCACAAAAGTCACATACCTCGCGAGGGTTAGGCTAACCCAAAGTGGCTAGTTGTTATGCTAGCGCCGGAGTGTTTTTAGCTCATGATTCCTGCTTTTTTTCGATCTCTCCCTGCTTGATCACAGCCGATTTCTTTAACGGAGTAAATAACCGCTCCAGTAGAAAGCTATGAAGGCTGAGGAGACATTTCAACAGGTAGATTTAGGGGTTTCGGAGCAGAAACAATGGTGCTGACGTTTTTACGGCAGTGATTTAAAACGGACACCAGGGGCAGCCAAAACAAGTGAAACTGCATAGTATCCCTTTAAGCATATTACTTTTGTGTTCAGAAATCCAGATTTTTAACTTTCTCCTAGTTTTATATACTAAGCCACATATTTAGTACAACAAGACCTCTCAAATTCCTGGTTTGCTTATTGACAAAAATAGGAACACTTTGAAAGCTGTGGCCTGTAGTCTGGTCACTGGACAAGATGTTCCCATGTTTGATGACACATCCTTTCATTTCTTTAGAGAATAGGGAGAATATTGTATCTGATACAATGTTAGCGTCCCTATAAGAGGGACTAATGGGCTAAGATTTTAACTTTATCATAACATTTTTTCAATTCTAGGTCATCAAGTTTTCCGTCTCTAAATCTTTCACATAAGTCATTAACTTGTTTGTCAGAAGCTTCCTCAGTGCTTCAGATTCTTCTGATTCTCAACAACTGGCTGTTTAGGAGACTGTTTCAGGCTAGGATCACTCCTGTAGTGCACAAACGTGCTCCTATTGGTGGGTTTCTTATAAACCGTGGTTTTATCGAGATCATATTTATTTACCAAGACAATACAAGACATGAAACTGGTTCTTTGCTTCATTTTAAGGAATATTTAAGAGTGAGCATATGGGAAGAATTTCAAAAGAAAGAGTTGAAATGCTGGTTCTACTACATTGATGATGAATTCTTTGTTTTCTCCAGAACTGTAAAGAGTTCAAAGACCTTTCATATACCTGTTTGCCAACCTGTACAGCTGGTTCTTAATTTAACTTATGCTTTTTCTGTGACACCATGTTTTTTTCTTTTCCAGATTCGATGATCGCCTGGTTCTGGAGTCTTGATGGAAATATTGTTAATTTCCCTCCTATTTTGCTTTATTTTATCAGTTTGTCCAGATTTATTGAGCATAAGTATTATACTTTTGTATTTGTAGTACTATTCTTTCCCCTCAGAAGTATCTAAATTGTCCCCCCTGTAAATAATCCATCACTGTAAATGGGTCATAAATCATAAAAATGTTGGAACATCTGTGTTTAATAAACGAGACTGGCTCCCTGGACTTTGATCTCTTTCTGCCTGTGTTAAATTTAATCATGTTTCCTGTATTTATTTGCTCATAAACCTAAAAAGTACTTTTGAAATTTGTACCTTCCGTGCGTCTCCTGCAGAATGAACTCTTCTGTGTAACTGTCACAACATGCAGAGAAAATCACATGGCTGCGCCTCCACCTGTATCGTCAGGACGCCACTCCCCTCACCCGTCCTACCAGGTTTTTCTACTTTCACTCACGCCGCTGCAGACATTCAAATGCCAGGTTTAATACAGATAGAGGTTTCTCTCAGGAACGATATGCTGGCTGTGGCAGCATGTGGACGGCGACGCTAGTTTTGTACCAGCTTTCAACTATCGCTCTGCCTCTCTTGGCTGAAGTCTCACCTGCAGTCGTCACCCCCCAGGACTGCAGCCTGGAATGTATCCGGCAGGTATGTAATCATATATTGAGGTTTTTCTCATGTAGTCCAGCTAACAAGACATTACATGTAAGCATTTAGGAAATAAAGGCGAGGTGCATTTTACTGTAATTATTTCATGCCTTCTGGCAATGAAGAATGATTAATTTGCTTCATTTCTTTTAATCTAAATCCACAGATCTTGAGAAGTAAAATTCAAGAAACAGATTCTAAACAATACGAGCGGCTCATGTGACAAGCTAAACAGTTCATTCCTTAGTTGACTTAAGTTGTGTCTCGAAGGTACATTCCTATGAAGATCACATTATTAGGAGCCATTTTTAGGTTTCATTTAAAGCTGATAAGTGGAGCATTTTTCTATGTATCAAAGTTTTCTAAATGTTTTAAATAATTCAGATCTAAACGATGATCTGTGGTTAGAGTTCCACAACATATGTTATTCTTCTGAAGACCCTCCTTCCTCCTATAGACCCCTTTTCATTCTTAATGAGCGGTGAAATTTTTCAGCCAATAAAATTCAAATTTCTGCATTGTGGGCTGTCAGTCAACGTGCACACGCTTCGCACAAACCTGTAGCGGTAGGGGGGCGCTCTCATACAGGACGTTCCGTGTGTTTCTCTGTTTACAGCCTCTGCCGTCATGGAGGAGTCAGGGCTCAAAATAGTTATCCATTCCCCGACTACTGAGGGATTTATTTTTAAACATTTCACCTCACAGAATGGCAAGGCTTGCCAAGGATACACGTTTATTTTGGTCAAGAACTTCATTCAGGACTGAGTCATTTCCAGGCAGCAGCTCGCAGTTCCAGACCAACGTATCAGAAGCACAGCAGGGACAGATGGTTCAGACCCTCATACAGTGTGAGAACATGATTTGTGAACTGTGAATGACTTAACCCTGCAATGTAATCGTAGTTTAAGCAGGAGTTGCACAGTTTGCACAGACCGAAGTCGAGTCGAAGCCGAGGTGTTTTGGGAGGAGCCGTGGTGCGTTGGATTCAGAAATTGCTCTCTTGCTGAAAAACTCCACATACGGCCTTTAATGTTTTACTTTATTTTTATCAATTACAAGACCTTAAATATAAAATAAAAACAATTTGAGACTCAAAACCACCTCAATACATTTTTTTCTTGTTCTGAAACAAAAAATCTGACCTGAATCACTTCATAGAATGACAGAAAAAAATGTCAGATTGCTAAAAATATTTCCACATTGAGTTAAATTCAGACACTTAAAAAATATTTCCACTACTAAGCCAATTCCAGACATATTTATTTGAGTCACATGTTGACATCAATTTAAAACGGCCCATTGAACGAGCTTCTGTGCTTCTATAAAGAAAGATTTCAACACTCCAACCTCAGTGTTCAGTGATAAATACCCAAGTTATTGTGAGTTTTTCAGCAGTGACAAAGTATTTTATTTTGCCAGCGCTCCAGACTTTTAGGATGCATTCCCTTAATCACTGGGACTTCTGGGTAATTGTCTCTGAAGTTGATTTTGTTTTTAAGTTAATCTTGGCTTACATGCAGGTTAGGAGTTTATTAGGTATCAGTGCCTGAGGCAAACAGTGTTCTTCATTCTTTACTACCTGTTGGTTTAGTAACAGCAGTGAGAAGAGCTCATATTATTCATTAAAGTAAAAGAACAATGATAAAATGATTGACAGAAAGCACACAAACTAATATGATGATTTGATTAATATATTTTATGTAACGTTATTCATCATAATACAATAAATAAAACTTACTGCAGTTAAAATGATAACCTGTTTGAACAGGATGAAGCACAGCTTGTTTTTCCACCCCTAAATGATCCTACTGGGCTAATGAGCTAACAGCTTGCTGAGTGCAACCAAAAGACCAACCTGTTTAATTAAAAGGTCTTCAGCCTTAAAAGTTTCATAGTGGTTCGTGCTAACTTTATTTTAAAAACCTTAAAAACACCACTATTTTTCACTACAGTGAAGCACAAATGATTGTATAAACACCACGAGGAGCTAAATGTAGCCCTTTTGGTGCATTTAGGGTGCACACCGGTCAGGAATTTCTTAAAATTTCTGCCAAAAAAAAAACCATATAATGCAGAATGTACAGAGTAAAGGTTAATAAAATAATACCATCCGAATCGTGGACTTTAGGAGATTGGAGCTGACTTTAGATGTTCAGCAGCACGTTCTGGACCAGCTGTTAGCTAATCAATCCTGTCAGATGTAAACTCTATTTCTCTGAACAGAAGCTGTTCGGAAAGCTAACGGGTAAGACAGTCAGTACTTATAATTTTACACAAAAACACTTCAAAATGGCCACACATATTGTGGGGGGTTAACATATTTATACATCATACTACGGTCATTTTCATTTTATTTTCTCAACTTTTAAGCACCAGTGTTGCAACAAGCAGTGGTTAGAGTTTGAAAAAAAATCAAAGTGATGATCTAAATAATTCACAGATGTGAAACGACCCTTCCAAATGTTTGCAGTAAATTACCGGTAGACATTTATTCCACACATCCCATCTGTTCTTCATATGTTTCAAACATTTTCAATTCAAAGACAAGTGTTTCCAACTGTGCATGTTGGCTGCTGTGTTTGCAAAAAACAAGCCTGAAAGTTGCCTAAGTCACTTTTTACGCAAACTTTGGGATTTATAAAAAAACATAACGAAAAAATGTACGTAACTGTAAGCAAACTCTGAACCTTGCGTAAGCACGTTTTGGAGACGTGAAACCTCTGCAGTGCAGCTGGTGAGATGGAAAAAGGTTGAATTTAAGACACAATTTCAGACTTGCAGACCCTCACTCACACACAGAACCATGTCTGAACAGAATAAAAAGGAGAATCTGAATGAAAATATGTCGCATTTTAGAATAATATGACATTATATTCATACAGACGTTTTCAGATTATATAGCAACTGCACTTATTGGTGCAGATGATCTGTGTGTGTGTTGGCAAATAATCTCATGAACCACCAGACAGATTTAAATTATAATTTCAGAAAGAAAATCATTACATGTCAGATTAACTTTTGTAATCAATCCTGTTCAATATGGCTACCACACAAACAAAAACCCAGATGGGTCGCCAGTCCATCACAGGGCCACACAGAGAACGAGACAAACAACCAGCCACACACCCAAGGACAGTTTACTAGACCAATTAGCCTGACAGTCATGTTTTGGTCTGTGGGAGGAAGCTGGAGTACCCGGAGAGAACCCACGCATGCATGGGGACTGGGGAGAACATGCAAACTCCACGCAGAAAGGCTGCAGAGCCGGGATGCGAACCCACAACCTCCTTGCTGCGAGGCAACAGTGCTAACCAACTGCGCCACCATGCAGCCATTGTGCAAGATCTTTGTTTAAAATTTTACCTGTTCAAACCAGACCTGAAAAAGAGTAATCCTTATTTATAAAGCATCTGTCTGCAGCTGCATTTTGGACAAGCTGAAGAAGATCCAATGAGTTTTCACTGAGACACGTAAACAGTGAAAAGGTGCAATAATCAATATGGGATGAAATAAGAGAATGGGTAACCATTTTCATCACAATATTAGAAATTATAGAGCCCAGCGCATCAAGGTTCCTCAACTGAATAAAGCTGTCTGTTGGCAAAATATCTCGTGAACCATTAGGTGGATTTTAATGAAACTCAAAGAAAAGTTTAAAACAACTGATAAACCTTTTGTATTAATCCGATAATTGAAGTAGGTCAGGGCTAATCAACATTAACAAACAACAAAAAAGGTTCTATTCAGTCCATTTGGCAGATTTTGAGCTAAAATTTCATATTTTGTAGCTGAAAGTCTTTGACAACACACTCTGAATACTTAGTGTTATTTTTAATATTTGACAAAAACAACTACAACTCCATCATTTCTCAAGATGATTTTAGTTTAACCTTTGTCATGAAAGGTGGGGGTATCATGCATTCCTTCAAGGAATGCTAGTCCTGTATTTATTCACATTTTTAAGCCTGGTATTCACGTTTTAAGCTACCAGTAAAGCATGTGGCTAAATGATAAAACATGTTGGATTATCTTCCATCTTGTTGTGATTTTGACCATGACCCTGGCTATTGTTATGCTTTATCCTTGCTGGTCTGTGAAGTGATATGCATGTGTTCTGACTTAAATGTTCCTATGAAACGTCTGCAGAGTTCTCAGTAGAAATGTGGGTAAACAAGGAGTCTTTCTTCTCCACAGGGAAAACCTGCATGTGAATACTGCAGCGTAACCAGAGATGATATCAAGAAGGCTTTGGGTTTTACCTCCATCGGTGCATTTGGAAGTAAGCTGCAGGCTGCACCAGTCAACTTTCACTTGTCTGCCCTCTGTGTGTCTAATTCCACAGAGGAACTGTTATAAAACACAGATGGATGTTTGCCTAACCTGCTAGACCTGTAACACAATCTACAGTCCACATAATTTGCATCCAAATGAGCACTTCTTTGAGTTTAACTGTATATTTTTTTCCCACACACCTACAGTAAATCATTACTCTGCAGGTTGTATTCCATGGCCATGTTTTCAGCTCCTTGGAGATGAAGACCCAAACCTCTGTCAGCACTTTGTTCACGCGCCGACGGATGTAAAGGTTGAGTTTGCACCTGATTCAAACCCAGAATCGGACACGGTCGTTGTCTCCTGGAAGCCCAGCTACTATGGTATGTTGAGTTTTAAAAACACACACCCATCTGTGACATCACTCAAAGTGAGCAGAGTCTTTAGAAACAGGAAGTAGTCTTCTGACAAAAGCAATAGTCTGATCTGGAGAGACACTTCTGCACAACGGTGATAAATTAGCATCTAACTTTAAAAAGTCAAACTGATGAGGACACAATTTTACCAGTTTGAAAACCTCTATAATTTGGCATTAGACACTTATTTTATTTTTGGTGTTTATGCTGCATCAGCAGCTCGTATTTATTCAGACGCTGTTCAGTTGAAACAGACTAATTTTTCTGTTAATTTATAAGTACTTATGAGCAATCAGTTCCGGCAACGATGAACAATCTTAAAAAATATGGAAGAATTTTGGTGTATCTGACAATTTAAAAAAAAATCTGTTGCTATGGTGATCTCAGGTACATGTCCAGATAAAGTAAAAGTACTAAAGTTCACTTTAAATAGACTGACAAAGGGTTTCAACACTTAGGCATCATCACCATCACTCCTTGTTTAGTACAGTTATAAGAAGAAAATTATGAAAAACTGATAAAAGAAATTATAAAGGCTTTAGAAAGATGTGAGATTTTACCACTGCTCATAGGAAAAACAGAAATGATTCAAATAAATGTCCTGTCATAATGCTGTTCTTGTTTCAGTCACTTCTAATAATGCAGCACTCAAAAACCCAGATAAGAAAGTCTCCAAAATTCATATGGTTAAATAAAACGGTGAGAATTAAACATAAAACAAGGGAGAATAAGGGAGTAAAGGAGAATTAAACTTTGAGTGATGTCATCAGTGGGTGTGGTCTTTACTGTAGATACATAGCTGACAGAACGCCACTTCAAAATGACCCAAACATCTAAAATGTAACAGAAATGGACTGAAAAGTAAGGAGTCTATCTCAGGGGTCATCAAGGTGACCGTATGGGGGTCGGCCTTTGGTTAGCCATGATTCACTTCATTATGGACTGTTTGTTTTGGAGCAATAATCAATAATCTTTGAAACGATCAGCTTCACCTCATCTTGCTGCTGTTTTATATTATCAGGCCTGATTTTGTTCTCTGAGCAAGCGCTGTGATTGGTTGCCATCATGAACCCACTCTACACCTGATTCCTGTAGCAGATTGTGCAAATTTTATTAATAGATTAGCCTGTGAGCTGAATCTGGCCCAATTCCTAAGATCTGAAATGTTTTTAAAATGTAAAAGTGTTTCACAGCTTCTCGCAGATTGTTTGGCATAAAAACAGTTGTTGACAGCGATACGAGTCAAACAGGCTTAGTTTAATTGGACTTTAGTAGAAACTGTCGTTCAGATGTTCATATTTTTGTCTTTGTGCACGCTGCAGGAATCTCATTCTTGCGAGGCTTTCAGGTGTCCCTCCAGGCTTTGGGAGGATCCAGTATCGCTTGCCAGCTGTTGCTTTTCCACCGTAACGTCTCCTTATCAGCGTCACGAGCTGAAATGGTAGGAAAGGTCGCTTCTACACACTTATCATTAATTTCCATAAAGAAAACACGTACATGTTGAAGTGGGGCCTGTGTGGCCTAACCCTGTGTGATTTTGCACAAACAACTGGGAATATTAGCTTTTAATTTGTGAAACTTTTGGAACAAAAGATTAAACTTTTCATTGTGAACTTTTTGAAATCAGAAAACCTAAAAATCTACCCTCAGTTTAGGTGTTTTGGGATCAGTAAAGAAAAGTAAGCCAAATTTATAAATCTTTTATCAAATAAAAAGATAATTTTTTGATTTCACATTTTTTTTGCTTCTAGTTCTTGTTTTATCATTTGAAACCCTGAAAGTAAGATATTTAGTTGGTACTTTTTAAAGTATGTCATTCCCTTCTTGTTTTATTAGTGTCTTTTAAGATCAAATTCAAGATGCAAAATCATAATTTTGACTCAGCTGTTAAACTGCAGTTGCTAGTGCACATGAGAAGGTGATTACAATTTCTGCATCATAGTTTTTGTTTTAAACTAAAACCAGTTCTGAGGTAGAAGTGAGTCCTCGTAAATCAACGTCACCTCTACATCCGTCTCAGGTGTACAAGTCAGACCCGTTCACCAGCCTCTCCCTGGGTTCCCAGTACGCTGTAACTGTTATGGCGCTGCCTGTCCCCGAGAAGTGGGAGAAGTTTTACCACAGCAAGTCCTTCTCAACTCGCTGTAAGTCCCCTCTTTTAATCTCTTCATGCGTAAATACTGCTCTTTTTACACATTACTGTTGATGACATCTCAACTTTTTGCTCTTTTCTTTTGTGAATCTTTAAATATGAGAACAATACTGACTGAATAGTTATGTGTACATTATGAATTTTCAGCGTGTGCAGAGAAGAATGGTCTGGAGCTCTGCAAACAAGGTGAGCTGAACTGTTTACGGTTCCTAAAAGCACATTCAGGCTCATGTCTTTAGCTCTAATCCCCATATACGGTGCAGTGAAAAAGTGTTAAATCATAAATTATTTATAAAGCTGAGGTCAGTTCCTCCAGCCACACCAGGCCTGATTACTGCCAGACTTGGAGAAATAATAAGTCACTTCAATTGAACCTGTCTGACAACATGAAGGAGGATAAAAGATCTCAAAAAGCAACACATCGTGTCCTGAGAGACTCATTACTTATCAGAAACACTTGATTGTTGTTGTTGCCACCACGAATGTTACAAGTTTTTAGGTTTGAGGGGTAATAACTTTTTTTTACCTGGACCAGTGCTTTAAGTGGGGCGGTACGGAACGGTACGCAGTACCGGACTTCTAAATTTGACCCCTCAGCGTACCGGGACTTATTTCCAGCGTTCCGTCCGTACCGGGAGTTTTTTCGGTGTTACATCAATATAATTTTGAGCTTTTCCGGTGGCCGTAGTTGCCTCATATTACGAGCAGCGCATGGCGGGAGGTGCGGAGGGCGAGCGCGGGGCGGTGCAGGAGAAACGCAGGTGGATGAGAGGACTCATCTGTCAGCCGTATTTAGTGACTCCAGGAGGGTGACAGAATTTGGTGAAACGCCGGATGAGAGAGGAAAAGCGGAGACTCGCGTCCCCTGAACGGACCGCTCCATGATTGGCTCAGACCTCGGGCTGAGATAATTCTTCAAATTGGTATTAAAAGACAATAATTTAAATATTAATGACGGAGAGCTCGTGCGCTCATGGAGAGGAAAGCTGCGCGTCATGACGCAGGTGGAGAGGAGCAGCGTGCCATGGCGCAGTGGATCAGACAGGTGGAGGGAGGAGGGAGCTGAGAGAGCAGCAGGTAGACTCTTTAGTAATAATCAGATCATTGTCAGTAATAAGTTTGTTCTTTCTGGGCATAAAATGGACCAGAGTGTCAAACAATGCTGACTTTTCTGTGTCTGAAAAGCAGTAAAAAAACAACAATTTTTCCTCAAAATGTTATTTCAACCACAAACTAATTAATGGGGATCTTGTGCACAAAAACATATGTTTAATTATTTAAATATATATATAAATAATAGATTTCTATTGGTATTGTAAATATATATCTATAAATAATAGATTTCTATATGGATGGATGATGTCTACATGGTGCCTTCAAGTTTTTGTATTTTTTCATCCTAGAAAAAGTCAGTAAAACCTGTTTTTATCCAAATGAAGGAGATTTATGGTTCATTTTCTACAAATCAAGTAGCCATTAGCCCTCATCATCACTACAATGTGAAATTTACAGTCAATCGATGTGATTGGTATTGGTGATCAGCAGCAAAAAACGTGATCGGAGCATCCCTAATTATACATAATAACCTGATGAAGTTTAGATTTAAAGGTTGTAATAGATGTCAAGGTGTTTAGTAAATGTTCCAGTCTCATGCTGCTGCAGAGCTGAAGACAGTAGAGGTGTGGAGATGATGAGGAGAGCCAGACTCAAAGTCTGCAGAGCAGAACTGACGGTCTAGTTAACTAGACTAGAGCTGAAGATCTTCACTAGACCTCCTGTGACATTTATTATGGGCCAGGTGTAGAAGAGAGGACAGATAGAGAGGTGTCTTGTCCTGAATTGTCTTTTAGACAAATAGAATCCAGTGATGGAGTCTACAGGTATGAAGGGAGGACGCATTGGGAAGAATGAGTGACTAAACTGATGACTGAGTGAATCTGAATATCTTTCATGAGGATTTGATTTAGAACTGGCTTTGTTCTTTTGTCATTTCTGAACAATAAAACTATAGATATCTCTCTCTGTATACATATATACATATATATATATATATATATATATATATATATATATATATATATATATATATATATATATACATACATACGTGCATACATACACATATATATATATATATGATCTCGAACTAATAAGGAGAGTACCGGCACTTATTTTTTTCCACTTAAAGCCCTGACCTGGACCAGGTGGGGTGTCTGGCAGAGTACTGAGAGACCACGCAGACCAGTTAGCCGTGGTCTTCACCAACATCTTCAACCAGTCACACCCTCAGTGCAAGATCACAGCCCGCCTGTAGTCTTCCAAAATCATCCCCATCCCTAAATCCTCCAGTACCCCAAATAACTCCTGACCTTTCACCCTCACAGCAATAAATATGAAGTGCTTTGAGATGTTGTCTGGTCTAGTCACCGTGTTTTGGTGAACTTGTAGAACGACAAATAAAGATTCTGATTCCTGTGATTTGGTGGCAGACTGGTACCCAAGACATATTGAAGTCCAGCAGGAAGGTTCTGTCATCACTGTGACTTTTAACCTGGCTCCACCGAACCTGGGCATCACAAGCTACTTCTGTCAGTGTTACGCAAACGGCATGAAGAAACACACAGACATCATACCTGTGAGTGCAACTTTTAACTGTTTATGTCTTCTGATGCATACCATGGAATAATCTGATCATCACTTCGAGTGTAGACTAGAGCAGCGTCTGTCATCACATGTAGGAAATACAGGATTTGGCTGCTGTGCACAGAAAGGCAAAGAGTCCAGCTTTAGAGACCAAATATGAGAAACATGTAGAATTGGTTTTGTTTTTAAAAATCAAAACCCTTTAAAATAAGAGGAAAGTTGTGCCAAGCTGGAGAGGAAGCCAAAGCAAACAACTTTTTAATCTGTGTTTTTGTCTAAATTATGAGCCCTAACTGCTCAGGAAAAGCATTTATTTTTACATAAAAATTTTACTGCAGCAATAAAACAGGTTCTAAACTTTTCTCCTCATCACGGTCAGAATATTGAGTTCCTTTTAAGTCATGCCTACTTTTCCACTTCTTGGTTTACCGTTTGGTTTCCAAAAACTTATAAAAAGTTAAAAATTTAAAACTTCCTGAGGGCAAAATCCAGAAGTAAACAGCAAATTGAAGGCAGAGTTTCACACAACTAATAGAAAACATCTCAATTCCTGTTTAATGGACCTTCATGCTGATTCACATTTGATTTCACTCATATGTGGAGATTAAAAAACAATTATTTTTGAAAGTACAGGAACACTGTACCCATCGTTACTTGTGATTCACCTGAAGAAAACAGTTTTACTTGACCCATTTTACCAATAAATCTCATAAAGTTCAAAAGCTGAGTCATGGCAGTAAGCACCAACAGAATAAAAAACTAACCTTACAAACAAAACAATCACTTTATTTGAGTCGTAGCTACTTTTGACCATTCTACAAGTCAGTGTACCATCAAAAGGTTTGTTTGTTTGTGTTAACTATTCTGATTTTCTTCAGAATTCCTCCAAAAATAAAACTCACCACAGCTACCAGCTGAATGGGCTTGAAGAAGGAACCAACTACACTTGTCAGGTAAACAGAGTTTTTTTTTTTTATCATTTTTAATCAAAAGAACATTCCTGGTAAAAAGAGCTTTGTCTTGTCTTTCAATCCATCGTTTTGTTTTTTCGTCTGGTACCTGTAGCTAGGTTTATTTGTTGAATTTGCAGTGCGTTCTGAAACCATTGAACAACCAGCTGGTAATTTGTAGAAAACTCACGCGATTTCATTCACATTTAGGCCAAATAAACCCTGGATCAACCTGAAGGAATCACATCAAGAACGGATGCTTTACATGGGAGTGATTAATGGAGTTTACATGTTCACTTTGTTTGTTTGTGTGCTGATGATGGATTGATGTGTTTGACCAGCTTACTGCATCATCTGGACCATTCAGCTATATTACAGACGGCTCCTATTGTGATGGACAAATACCCAGCATGACCTGGAATCTTTAAAGGGATATATAAACTTTATTTACTCTCTTTCACAGTCCCAGTGATGGACAGTCGTAGGATTTAACTCCCAAGAAAAAGTGAGATAACGTTACTTAGAAAGAGGGAAAGTGCTTTATAGCTTTGCCTTTTTATAAAATTAGAAACAATAACAAAAAACACCAATGATTTATTAAGCCAAATAATCCTAATAAAGTTCACAAAAGGAGCACATTAAATAACCCATTTCTTATTGAACATGCGTTCAACCTGACTGAAGAAAAACCTATTAAACTAAAACATATAAAATATAGGAATGTTTGCATAAAATGTTAGGCATCATTCACCTACATTCGAACCTTAAAATTAATATAGTTCTTATATTACTTTACAGTATTTTATAGCCTTTATCATCCTAGGCTAATAAAAATGCAAATAAAATGGTGTATGTATTTTATCGCCTTTTTTCTTCATGTGGAAGTTGATGGGTTAAGCTGCTTGATTGAGGAAAAATATATTTTTTAAAAGTATGTGGCCAAGAAGAACAATCAAAAACCCTCTGTGGAGTTTTAAAAATAAAAAATGACGATATCTGTTACGACCCTTTGGGGTCTAGGAGCAAAAACAGGGTCTAACAAAAGGAAGTGCGTAAATAAATGAGAGGTTTGTAAAGTGAAAAGTATTTTAATTTATTATTTTTCACAAACAAAACAGAAGAGGTATGTTCACAATAAAAAGTAAACTAAAGGCGCTCTTCACTAATACCAACAAACAATTAAACTAAAAGAGGGAGGATAAGCCTCAGAAAATACTAAAAGCCATACTCGGTAGCCAGGTAAACAAACGAGGTCTCGCTAGCTATTTTACAGAAACACGTCTCGGTGAACTCACCCCTCCCATCGGGTAAAATCCATAGGCCAGCCTCCCGCCGACATAGGACCACGGTTTGCAAAGGTGACAAAGCAGAGTATAACTCCAGCCGCAGAAATGTTCCCCCAGCTTTTCCTCTTTTCACCTCCAAACGTTTTTCGTTTTCTGCTAGCTGAAAAGGTGTTTTTTTGGGGGGGGGACTCTGGCATTTTTATCTTAAAATGGAAGCGCTAACAGCCGGCTCTGTCCTACTTCTTTCACTTTCACTTCCGGGATGTTCTGCCCCAAAATGTGTCCGGGCGGATTAATGCCAATCCAAGCAGTGGGGAAATGCGGCAGACAGACAGCTCGATTGTCCAATCCTATCGTTCGGTCCGAACGATAGGATTGGCTGATGTTTTTAGAGAACTGCGGGACAACTACTTTATTGATTTCTTTCGGATTTTTTTTTTAAATCTCCACAATATATTTATGGCTATACTATATTAGAACATTAAGAGGCTTTAAAAAAAACGTTAAAAGCTACATTGTTTACCTGGCTACTGAGTATGCCTTTACTAAACTAAAGATGCTGAAAACAAACTAAAAATGGCTATTAATTGCCAACTAAAAACACTAAAGTAGATACCAAACAGAAACACTGGAATCCCAGCCCTAAACTCCAGAAATGACTATGAAACTGCTAGAAACCCAGCCACCAAACAACTCTCCAATTTTACTTTTAGCACTACTCAGACTAAACACGAGACACAGACCGGGGAGACAGCACAGAGCTGCTCCCCTGACTGTCTGACTGAAACAGCCTTTTATGCTGCAGTGGTGATTAGGTGATGAGGCACAGCTGTGGAGCTCTGGGCGTGCCTCTGGTGCTGGAACTGCAGGCAGGGGGAGAAACAGGGCTGATGGCTGCAGCAGGAACTGGTGACCCTGCAGCAGTGAACAGCCACAAACTACGGGGACCGTAACAATATCTTTAATGCAGATGGCACAAAAAGTTTAAAACGTTTGACCGAAACATTGCAACCAAACTAGACATAAAACAGTGGACAATAAGCCTTATGAAAATAGTTTAGAATAATAAAAACATTAGTAAAGTAATAAAATAAATGTTAAGGAGTCGAGCTATAGGATTATTGTATGTAACCATGTGACTGAAAATCGATAAAGTGATGGAGGAGGGAAGCTTTGTGTGTTATGGTTGCAGGGAAAGATGCTGGTTGTGATTGGTTGAGTTGTTTCAGAGAGATGCTGAGTGTTTCCTGCTGCTTTCAGCAAACTGAGATGATCCTCAGCTTTAACATGTCCTACAGTATTGAACATGTAAGGCCAAAGATCTAGAGAGCAAACTACAGGAGGTGTGCTTCTGAGGGCAGGTGGCTACAATGGAGGATCGTCCATCAAACATTCAACCATGAAATGTTCAGGTTCAGTGCAAAAAGTTAGAACCTACAACACTACAGCTATTGGAGGAGAGCTCAGTGACATGACTGGATCTAAACTCCTGTTCTTCGTTATTAGGGGGACCACGCACTAACGGCAGCTAATTGAAAACGTGTTGATGCACAGTTACATATAAACCAGAAAATATTTTCTGTCATAAAAGTTTAAAGCAGAATAGACTCCCATCGATTAGGTGAGAGTTTATTAGTGATGTAAGAGGTCAGTGAATTATTTGAATTTTGTTAAATTATAATTCCATTGTCCAACATTTTAATGACAATGTCCTCCTGTCACAGATTGCAGCTAACGAAATAGACGCGGTGAGGAAAACCTTCAACGTTCACGTCGTCAGATATCAGAAAGGTATGAGGGTGGGGTTGCTTCTGATCTACTTCCACAAAAAGTTCCCAAGCTCTGTTTGCTTCAAATTTTCTCTAAGACTATGTTTATCTAGTTGTCAGATTGTTGTGTTAATAAGCATGTGTCAACAACCTTTATTCCTAATAAGCAGTGTGGAGCAGCTCCTGAGAAGGTGAAAGAAAAACACCCGAGTCCCTGCAAGACCTTTATTTCTTCAATACGACATCGATATGCCCTCTCTGTTTAATTTGTGTAGAGAAAATTAGAGGTTGTTGACGTTTTTCCTTCAGAGTGGGTTAGCTTGTGAGGCAAACAACTATTTTACGAGCAAATATTAATCAACTGCTGGTTAGACCGGCTTAAAAAAAGACTGGTTGGCTATAAATTAATGATGGATGTCACATCTACCATATAATAAATATAATTATCATTAATAAATCTTTAAATATATATATTTAATTATAAGTTTTACTCATTTGTTGATTTGCATTTTCAATTTAAAAAAGGCAAGACTGTAAAGATAATAATCATTGGCTCATTTTTGTTGTTATGCAAGCGTTAGGAGTGTCTGTCTTCTGTTGCTATTGCCTACTGGCAAAAGGCAGAATGTTTGTGTGTGTTGGTTTGTTAGGAAGGATGGATTTTCAGGAAACTTCCAGAAAGTATTCATTGAAGGTGCATCTACAACTGATTAACTGGTGGAGTCAACCCAGTTCACTATGGCTGCCTCAGCCAAATAATTTCTTTTAGATCACTTGTTGTAAATTTGCTTTATACCACTTCTGGCCTTAAAGCAGCCAAGTGGAGTATCAGGATTAGTACTTGAGTTTTATGATAAACCATAACTAGTCCTATAGATGTCTGCTGCCCTCTGGTGGAGGATCTACAGGTGGAAAGGGACACTTACACTGTTATTTTGTTAAGTAATTAATCAAATAAAACATGATTACTGGTATATAGTTGTTAATTTAATATTATAAATTATCATGAAAAAATATATATTCTAATGATAATAAAAAGGAATTATAATATTTTAATTATATAAAGAATAATTAATAACATAAATAAATAATATATACCTAATGATGAATATATATAAACACTTTTATTATAATAATTATGATATAAAATTTCAAAACATTCCTAGATTAAACACATAAAAAGAGAAGTTCTTGATGCAAGCTTCATTTGTTGTGTTGTGTTTGTGTTGTTTTGTTGATGCTGTAACATTTTCATTTCCGGCAGGCCTTTAATTATAGTTTGCACTGATAAAAATACCTATTTTGCAAAATTTGAATCATTTTGCACCTGAATATTTAGAAACTAAATTTGCCAGTTTTACTAAACTATAAAAGAGAGTGTTTTATCTCAATCATAAGTTTAAGGTTTGACACTGATTTGTCTTCTCATTACATCTCCTCCGTCTTCAGGGGGTCCCTCTTACCGCCCCTCTTTGGATGTGGTGCTACCACTGTGTCTGGCTGTGATGGTCATAGTGGGTATCTTACTGGCTGCTTTCATCTGTTGGAAGTCCAAGAAGCACAGGAAAGAACTTGACCTAAAAACAGGTGCAGATACCAAATCATGAAACCACAGCTTGCCTCACATCGGTGCTAATTCATTAAATCATATTTCTGAATAATCCTGCATTTCTGTTCTCCCATATATAGACAGTTTTAGGCTACGTGATGGGACTAGAGAGGAAGTGATGTCACTGCCTGAAGCCCGACTGATCCCCCCACGTCTCCTGATTTGCTACAGTAGCTGTGACGGTCCCTCCCACGTTAAAGCCGTCATGCATTTAGGAGCCTTCATACAGCAGCACATGGCCACTCAGGTACCTAACAGCATTTTCTCTTTTCTGTAAAGTTTACTAGCTGCACCTACACAGTGCTGTGAAAGTTTTATATTATTTACCCCCTTACATATTTCACTTCAATACTTCAGATCAGCAACCAAATTTAATTACCAGAAAAAGATAACCTGAGTAAATACAATTTACTTTTAGCATTTCTGTGTGGAGTTGATTAAAATACTTCATATAAATTTGTTGTGAGACTTTCCCGTGTCTTCTCAGGTGTACTTGGACCTTTGGGACTCTCTGAGTGTGTCTGAGGAGGGCAGTATGTCGTGGCACTGCCAGAAGATCCGAGAGAGCGACTTTGTTATGGTGATCTGTTCTCCAGGGCTCCGGTGGAGACATGAACCTACAGAGCCAGAGAAGGATGACGGGGGACCAGATTTATGGTCAAATTCCCAAAGTTCAGAAGCAGTCATTCAGATTATTGGAGAAGAAGTGGGCCGAGCTAAAGCCAGGGGCCAGGACCTGTCCAAATACATGGCGGCCGTTTTTGATTACTCTGAGGAAACGGACATCCCCATTGAGCTGCGGCTAGTGTCTCACTACAGGCTGACTAGTGACTTACCGCTGCTCTTCTCCCACCTTCATGGCGTGGCCCTGCACAGACCAGGTGGTTACCTGAAGATAAACCACATCACAGAGCAGGGCTTTGCTGCTGTACCTACAGGAGCTGCTCTGCAGTGGACTATACATGAGGCCGGACTGGCCATGAGGTCAGAAAGGTCCGCGCACAGTGAAGGAACAAATCTGTGACCCAGGAAAGTTAAAACCATCAAATTATGGTAGTTCTCATCTCCAACCTGGAGACTGTTTTGTCTTTAGATAAGCAAAACTATAAACTTTGACTTGTGTATAAAGTGCTTTATGCATCCAATGTGTAAAGCACAAGAAACGTATATTTTTTATATGTAATGCATTATTAAAATTACTATATGCATCATCTTACAGTATTATCCTGTTAAATTATACTTTGAGAATGTTTTTTTAAAATATTGCACATATTTCACCTGTGTTTACATCATGCTTTATTACATACAGGTATTTATAGTCCACAGGGCTCATTATGAATGAAGAGACGTTTTTTTTAGTTTTATGTTGAAGTGAGATTATTGAGTTGTCCTGTTTTTTTTTATAACACCGTTGGTTGACTTTTTGTGTTCTAAGCATCTAATCAAACAGAAGAAACATGTTTGTAAATATCATGTAATCATATAGTCACACCTGGTAAACTGAGTCATTCCTTTCCACTATCACCCAGTGCTTCCTCAGAATGAGGACCTGTGTTTAATGGAGGTTTGTCTAATTGTCATTTAATAAAACACTGAATCGGATTAAACTACAGCTGGGTTGACTATCTAAACTTTCTTGGATATAATTTATACCTTTTTTCTTTGGTACTGTGATGTGATTTTTGTTGTGAATTGGCACTATATAAATAAACTTTAACCTACTGGTACTTACATTTTTGTTTGAGTCTTGTTAGCATTATATTAGTTTATACGACAGCATATTGGGGCCAGTGAGAAAACAAAAAACGGAGGATGGCTCATCCCTTTAGTTGTGCTACTATAGACATAGGCTACATTTACAGAGCAGATATTAACACTCAATTTTCATTTCTTTGCTGAGGTCTTATTTTGTGTGTGGTCATTACAATAATATTTGTGCTTTTTTTAGTTGATAGGATTTAGCTTTTTTTAAATATTTATATATTTTTATTTAGAAATTTCAGTTTTTTAATTTATCTTCATGAATATTATAAATTTATTTTATTTAGTTATGATTTTTTTTTTACTTTTGTAGTATTTAACCTTAAAAAGGTTTATTTAAATGTTAAAACTTTATTTTTACTTTCTTCACTAATAAAGTCAAAACTTAAAGCAAGAGGTGAACAAATATGCTCACTTCCTATAAAGGGATAAATAATAAACATTAGTTTAGAATATTATTAACCTAATCTGTAAAAGCACAACGTTTGATATCCTGTTTTAGCGAAGGTCTGGTTTATTTGTGATTTTAAAAACTCAAAACTAGTCGAACCGTTTACGGATTTTTCACTTGAGCAACAAAAATCTGGCAACCCGTTACGCAGAGTCGCCGGTGTCGCTTCATTCAGTCTCTCTGAGAAGCAGCGTGGAAAGATGGTGCTTGACTTGGACCTGTTTCGAACCGATAAAGGCGGCGATCCAGAAGTCATCCGAGAGATTCAGAGGAAGAGGTTTAAAGATGTAACGCTGGTTGATAAGTTGGTCGCCGCAGACACAGAGTGGAGAAAATGTAAGCGTCCCTGCAGTTTGAGTCATCACTAGCTAACGTTAGCGTTGTGGCTAATGTAGCTAATATTAGCACACAGATACTACAGAACCTCGCGCTCAGTTTTACGGTGTAAATAAATGTAACTCAGGAAAACACAAGACTGCTTGTCAATAAGTTAAGCAAAAAGTTTGTGGTGGATTTGGATGAAGTTTGTATGTTATTCAGTGATGGGGCATAACCTGCTAATGTTAGCACAGCTAGGAAAAGTAAAATTAGTCCATATTAGACATATGGTTGTCCTTCGCGGACGAAAAGAAAGACGTGTAGGACATATTTTTTGTGTAATAACTGTTAGTCAACTAAGATCTTTCATTTTTTTTTAGCACAGACTAAAATAAAATGGGGGCTAATGCTAGGTTAGCTTGACACCATAATCTGATGCAATCCCAGCAAGCATCAAATCAACCTCGCCCTGCAGCAGTGCAGCTACAGATACTTTTATTTAATTCCACATTTAGCAAAATCATTTTATAATTTCGTTTTAAGTTGTACACATGATTGATTTAAACATTTATATTAGATTGTTTTTTATTATTATAAATAAGTTAGTTGCTGATGACAGTTGTTACCAGGCTTTTACTGCTGATGCAGCTCACACACACAATCCCATGATGCACTGACTGAGAAGTTTAACCCTTTACAGGCCGATTCACTGCAGACAATCTCAACAAATTGAAGAACCTCTGCAGCAAGAGCATCGGGGAGAAAATGAAGGTACTAATGTAATACATGCATGTCTTTAACAGAGTGTTAAACTGATTTGAGTCAATATTTGTTCATTGTACCAGTTGTATGTTTTTAATCAGTTGGGTCACAGTGATCTTTAATACCTGGTAGCTGGACTTTATCCAAAAGACTGCTTCAGTTCTATCTGATGTGTTGGCGATCTTAGGCTTTTAAAATTCCTGCAGGGATGTTCACACTTTAATAACATTAATTTGTAGGCAGGAAACTCCTCACCTGTCAATCAGAACTGTAAAAGACTTTCAAATGAACCGTGAAACATATTAAAGAAGCAAGAAAGGAAGTCCAGTTATCTCACATTAAAGCATTAGGGTTATTTGTTCACTGCTCAAATGGAAAAAAAGAGGTTTTGATGTTCAAATTGAGCATCTTTAACATAATGTGTCAATGCAGAGAAAGGAACCAGTTGGGGATGATGAGTCTGTACCAGAGGAAGCACAGAGCCTGGAAGAAGTAACAGCTGAGACATTGGCGGTATGTGTAACAGAGCTCTGAGCGTGTTTTTATTAATGCATCAGCTGTTTCTAACCTTACTTTGTTGATTCTCTTTCAGGCGCTGACAGTTACACAGATCAAAAAGGTGCGTTTGCTTGTGGATGAGGCTGTGGAGAAGACGGATCGGGACAGGATAAAGCTGGAGGCAGAGAGGTTCGAATACCTGAGGGAGATCGGCAACCTCCTGCACCCTTCGGTACCCATCAGCAATGACGAGGTAGGTGGCATGATATGAACTGATGAGTCAGAAGGTGCAGACACACAGATTTCTCCTTAATTATGCATGTGGTTATGAATGTAAATGCATATATTGGTATAGTTAAAGCCCTGCTGTAGTGTTATGTATATTTAATTGAAATCTTAGAAAAAATAACTTGAAATAAGTCAAAATCCAAGATGATTTTATTTTAAAATGTAAAATCAGAAACAATTTTCCGTTCTAAATAGCTTGTTCTGACATTGTTTCGCATCATTAAAAAAATCAATTGGTAAATAAACTTTCTTCAACTTGACAGCATTTTCTGATCATGAAACTGTCGACAGTTTATCTTTAAAAATCCTTTTTAAACTCCCGTCAGGACGTAGACAACAAGGTGGAGCGTACATGGGGCGACTGCGGCGTTCAGAAGAAGTATTCCCACGTTGACCTGGTGGTCATGATCGACGGTTTTGAGGGAGAGAGGGGAGCCATTGTGGCTGGAAGCAGGGGTTACTTTCTAAAGGTGAGTTTTTTTCTCTCTTTGTGTAGAAACACAAACAGGTCAGCCGTCACAAACAAGCCTCTGTTCTTCTGTCCCTCCACCCACTGCAAAAATAATTGATCCAAACTGTAGAGAATCAACTCTGACAGATGATTGAATGGAATTTAATCCTTGTCATGCCAGTTTACAAATCAGGTATTTCCTGTGTTGCATTCAGGGTCCTCTGGTGTTTCTGGAGCAGGCTCTGATCAACTATGCCTTAAGGATCCTCTACAGTAAGAGCTACACCATGCTGTACACGCCGTTCTTCATGAGGAAAGAGGTGATGCAGGAAGTGGCCCAGCTCAGCCAGTTTGATGAAGAGCTTTATAAGGTGTGTACAGTTTACCCAGTTTCACAGCTGTTTTTGTATAACAAAGTTTTTTGTCCTTTTAACTGTTTCTTCTTGCATAGAGAAGTGTAACAATAAAAGTATTATTTTTACAAAACGGAATACCAGTCAGGTTAAAGGGGTGAGTTGGAGGTGGGATATTCAGCATCTTGTGTGATGTAATAGCAGGGGCGCCCCCTGGAGGGCTTAACGTGTATCTGCATGCTCTACCACTGAGGAGTAGATTCAAATTTTACATTTTGTTGCATATTTTGAATGACAAGTGATTCAGAAATAAATTGATTCAGGTCAGAAAACTTTTCTTTTCATCAACCATCCAAACTGGGAATGGTTAAACATATTTTTTTGATTTTTACAGCCAGAGCTGAAGAGAGCTTTGTCAAGAAAAAAATATATTTTGCATGTTTTTACTTCAATAACCGATCAATGTTTCCTTCAGGTCATCGGTAAGGGCAGCGAGAAGTCAGATGACAGCTCTGTAGATGAGAAATACCTCATCGCCACCTCTGAGCAGCCAATCGCAGCCTTCCTGAGGGACGAGTGGCTGAAGCCAGAGGACCTGCCGATCCGCTACGCCGGCTTCTCCACCTGCTTCAGACAGGAAGTGGGCTCCCATGGGCGAGACACCCGTGGGATCTTCAGGGTACACCAGTTTGAGAAGGTGAGTGTTTCTAAAGTCTCTCAATTCATACATTTAATATTTGAATAACTAAAAGCATTCACTTTTTGTGAGCAGTTCTTTGTGTCTTTTTGAAATTCAAACTAAAGTAGATTCATGACCATGTGTTTAATACATTTCTTATTAAAAAATCAAATGTTTTTTGTAAACTCGTGGAACTGAGCCCCATGTTTCTGGTTTTAGATCGAGCAGTTCGTCTACGCTTCCCCACATGACGGTAAATCGTGGGAGATGTTCGATGAGATGATCGGAACAGCAGAAGAGTTCTACCAGTCTCTGGGAATTCCTTATCGTATCGTCAACATCGTCTCCGGTAGGTCATTCCAAGCTCTGCTGTGGGGGATTAAATAAACAGGATGTTCCTAATTCAAGAGGTGGATGTCTTTTATTTTATTTGATCAGTGGGATTTAGACATTTATGCTTAAAAAGTAAATTTAAAATAAATTGGAGGATACGTTTACATTGTAGCCAATATTTTTTTTAATTTCTGGGGTAAAAATCTTTGGAGTACTTCCTGTTTGATGTAACTGAAACATCAAGAATTGAGTCCAATCAGAATATCTGTGCATTCATTTACAGGATAACAGGATATTTTACCTTGAGTGGTTGATCATCATCATTAAAAGATGATTATTTATTTGCGGCCTGTAGTGATATGAGCTCACCACATGCTCCATTTTCCTCTGCAGGAGCCTTAAATCATGCAGCCAGTAAGAAGCTGGATCTGGAAGCCTGGTTTCCAGGCTCAGGTGCCTTCAGAGAGCTGGTCTCCTGCTCAAACTGCACCGACTACCAGGCCAGACGGCTCCGCATCCGCTACGGACAAACCAAAAAGATGATGGATAAGGTAAGAGCAGGGCTTAAAACAGCTGGTATAGCATCATCATCATCACCTTTATTTATATAGCCCCTTACAGGCATGACAGATGCCACCAAAGTGCTGCACAGTAACACATTAAAACAGATAAAATCCACAGAGACAAAACCAACATATAAAACAAAAATAAAATCACGTGAAACATCAACAACATCTAACCCACAAGTTAAAAGCCAGGCCATAAAAATGGGTCTTCAGCCTCATTTTAAAAACCACTACTGAAGGAGAGAGCCTCACAGATAGGGGAAGTGCGTTCCACAGTTTTGGTCCTGCTATGGAGAACGCCCTATCTCCCCTTGTCTTTAGCCGAGCTCTAGGAGCCACCAGCAGCAACTGGCTCTCAGAGCGGAGCGATCAAGCAGGGACATGTAGTCACACCAACTCCGCCAAATAAGCTGGAGCCAGTCCGTTCAACGCCTTAAAAACCATTAAAAGGAGTTTAAAATGAATTCTAAAATCCACAGGCAGCCAGTGAAGAGCAGCCAGGACAGGTGTGACGTGATCAAACTTTTTTGCCAACCTGGAATCTCGCTGCAGCATTCTGAACGAGCTGCAGACGAGCTACCGTACCCTGACTTGCACCAAATAAAACAGAGTTGCAGTAGTCTAGGCGTGATGTTATAAAAGCATGAACCACAGTCTCAAGATCCTGTCTAGATAAAATTGGTTTCACTTTAGCCAACCGTCTGAGGTGATAAAAAGATGAGGACACCACAGTGTTAACGTGGGCATCAAAGCACAGGGCATTGTCCATCTTAACTCCAAGATTAACCAATGAGGCACTCAGGCAGGACTTCAGGTACCACAGTCCACCTTGGAGGAGTTCAGACAACACTGCCTCTGTTTTGCTCTCATTTAGACACAGAAAGTTCTCTGCCATCCACGCCTTGACTTCAGCCAAACAGTCCACTGATCAGGTGAGCTCCAGCGCCATCCAGTGGCAGGTATAATTGTCAGTCATCTGCATAAAAATGGAAGCCAATTCCATATTTCCGCAGGATGTCACCCAGTGGCAGCATATAAATTGAAAACAGCAGCGCTCCCAGAATCGAACCCTGTGGGACCCCCTAGGGCAAAGCCGAGGAAAAACCATCCATCCTCACACAGACTCTCCTGTCCTGGAGATATGATCTGAGCAGTGTTAATTTCGTAGACGAAATATTTTCGTTATTTATTTCGTGACGAATATATTTTGCCGAACGAAAACTAAACGAAATTCAAAAATATAAAACGGAAAAAGACGATGACGAAGACTAAATCGGCAGAACTTTTCGTCAGGAACGAAAGACGAGACGAGAATTGACAGTAACGAAATCCAATCAGAAAACGGGAAGAATTTGACGAACATACCGAAGAACCAATCAGCAAACGTAACAGGCGGAAGTAGATGAGAAAGGAACCAATCAGAGTCCGCCTTGTCGGGACGCGCCGGAATTTGTAAACAGCAGAGCAGACTCCGACAGGAACAAACTTTATTAAAAGTGGGTCACATGAACAGAACGGAGGCAGAGTTATGACGCTAATTTTAAGATAATGGTGATGAATGCAGCAGAGGATCAAACAGCTGTCAGGGAGACAGGAAATATGGAGTTATGGAGTGAAATGACCGAAGACGGAGCGTTGTGGAGATCACGTTCTGTGTGAGGAGACGGACCGCAGCGTGAGAACAGCTGATCAGACTCTGTGAGTTAAAGCCTGCAGACTTTTGATCTGACGTCATGAGCAAAGTTCTGACAGTTTGCATTATTATGGTATTTATTTGGTCAGGACCACTAGTGTCTTTCCTGACAGAACTCAACACACAGTAGAATATGAATTACAGATCTTTGTGATTGAATTAATAAAAAAAATATTAAAGGTCTCTAAATAAGAAAATATTTAAACTACTTAATCAAATTTTCAACAAAATAGTTTATTTAAAAAGTGAATTTAGTTTTTTTTCTGAAGATTAGTCTTGGAAAGGGCTGTGTCTTATAATTGGGGTCATTAACAATATTGGGAACGTTGATAAAGAGCCCATTTGTTTATATAATACTTAATAATGCACTAATGTTAATAAAAGTAAAGTGTTACCCCAATTCATTTAAAGAAATGTAAAATAAACGCACCAGAGGAAAATATATTAATATTAGTGAAATATGCCTATTTTATATTTAGTCGACTAAAATTCGGAACCATTTTAGTCGACTAAAATAGTTCAGAATTTTAGTCGACTAAAACTAGACTAAAATGAAAAAGAATTTTAGTCAAAAGACTAAGACTAAAACTAAATTAAAATTTCATGCCAAAATTAACACTGGATCTGAGCCAGCTCAAGGCCAGACCAGAGATCCCCACATGGTGCTCTAATGCAAAACCAGAACCAGATTAGGTTCTGGTTTTGGTTTTTTGAATAAATGAAATGACTCATAACCGCCTATGAGGTGATGATGAGAAGAGCTGGTGACGTTTGTTCAAGTGATGCTGAATTTATCACACTTGCTGATGGATTCACTTGACTTGGACTGCAGCTTGTGATTTTTTTTTGTTTTTTATTGTTTATTTGATTTAAAAGATGGAAAATAGTTTTTATCATGAGTAACAAGTGAAAAAAAACAACCAGGCTTTAAGTATCTTTACAGAAAAAGACTATTTTATTGCAAATTTTTTTTATGTCTGACTCGAGTTTTTGTTTGGTGTATTTTTAAGTCACCTTTCTATTTATGGTGAACTCAGAAGGTTAATTTTAGGTTTCCAGACAACCCAAAACTCAGGAATAATTACATTTTGACCTGTAATTAATTTTTCCTTTTTATTTTGCAAGGCGTCCTTACCTTTATTGTAACACATTGCTGAGTTCATACAAACCAGTAAACCGCTAAAAGAGATGCGCCCTTTCACAGATGATCAGTTTATTAATCACATTGAATTAATTTGCTGCATCCAGCTGCTAATTAAGTTATTTTTTGTATACAAACATTGGGTGTATGACACTCATCTTTTCTGTGTGGCATCATTTGTCATGTGTTGTAATTCAGATTAGGTTTTTAATCAATTTTAAGACCAGATTGTTTTATTATATGTTACCTTTAAGAATGATAAAGGAATATATTCTGAGTCCCATCTAACGTTCTCTGATCTCTTCCTTGTGTTCTGCAGACAGAGTTTGTGCACATGTTGAACGCGACCATGTGTGCGACTACACGTGTGATGTGCGCCATCCTGGAAAACTACCAGACAGAGGAAGGCATCGTAGTTCCAGAGAAGCTCAGGGAATTCATGCCTCCAGGTTAGACGTGTTTCATGGCTCTGGTTGCTGTTATAATTAGGAATCTGCAGCGCCTAAAGAAAGCATCTAAACATGTACATTTCTAATGTTAATATTAGAATTGACTTTTCATTAATCCTGCAAAGGTCATATTAGCACTTACTGGCTCAAGGAAAATGTTTAAAAATATGAAAAAATACATAGTGTGCCTTTAATAGAAGAGTGAAACACTATTTTTCTGAGGACTTACAGATGAAACTAAGTTCCAGGTTAGTTTCTGGACAGATTCAGTAATATTTTTTAGTTTTGTAACTGAACCACTGTAAAATGATGCTGCGTCATTTAGTGCAGCAGGGCACTGCAGCATTTACTGATAAGATTCAGTGACTCTAAACTGCTGAATAACTTGAACACAAAAATAAAATTAGGAATAATGTGCTGCTTGAAGTCCTTGTTCTGGAGATGATCATGTAAAAGCTGTTCTGCTTTGATTACCTTTTTTTTTTTTGTGGTATTTCAAATATTTCCCCACAGAAACCAGGAACTAAACAAGTACATTGACATTAAAAAACTCTATCATCATTTTGTTTATAATGTAGCAAAGATTCTAAGAAATGGGTTTGCAATTAAATAATTATTTCATTCCTTTTTTTCCACCTCCAGGTTTGACAGAGATCATTAAATTCGTGAAGCCCGCCCCCATTGATCAGGAGGTGACCAAGAAGGCAAAGAAACAGGAAGGAGGGAAGAAGAAGAAGCAGGGAGGAGGAGACAAGAACCTGCCCAACGCCATGGAGACCATGTCCGTCAACGACTCATAGACTCCAAAACTCATCAGCTGTGACTCTTCCTCCACCTCAGATACAAACCGATGGAACAGAGCCTCCAGTTTAATGATGATGATGATCAGGGATCGCTTTTATTCTTCCTCCTAATCTGGTTAAATGCTGTTGAAGGTTACTTTAGTCTTAGAAGGTCTGGCTTCATCCTATCGGTTTCCATCTGAGTGGAGGTGTTTGTTCGTCTCATCCTCTCCTTCACATAATCTACACTGAAAAAAGGGATTCTCTGTATCTCACTTGCCTTTATTCCACTTTCTCATAAATACCAACAAGAAGCCCCAAATCGACATGTGAAAACTTCTTTTGATTAATTTAAACGAGCAGCTTTAGGAAACAGATGATCCAGTTAATGTTGAAGTATGTTTGTTTTTGTCTGTTTTCCGTCACCTTAATTCCAGATTTTGGTTTTCATCACAACTGAACAGCTGCTCTTTGATGACTTCCTGTCTGAAAAAGGTTTAAACGTCAACCTGAGGTTTTGTGGGAACGATTTGGTGTTTTAGGTGTCAGTTTCAGGCTTTCCATCACCTTGTCATCAACAGTTTGCTGCTTGACGTCATGTGACCGAGACGTGGACGTCCTCTGTATGGACGGCAAATTTATGATTGTGCATCGACAAAGTGGCACTTACTGTAAACATTAAATATAATTGATATGGAATCGTCTACTGTTTATTTGTAGAGAAATAGAAATACCATACTAGTATTTCTAGTACTTTCAGATACATAAAAGACAAATTTTGTGTTATTTTAATGCTGCATGAATCGTAAATCATATGTTTAAAGTTATAAAGTTCAAAGTTGGCAGTTAACCTTATTAATGTAAATGTCAAACACAGATTAAGATGAGTCATTTAATATAAGCAAAACCAGTTTGGTTTGAGAAACATTTAACCTCAGCGACTAGGAGTAATTAGATTATAATAAAACTGCACCATCATACGTTTTAGATGTCGGGACACAATAGCGATCTTTATTGGATTTTATAACTTTAAAATCTATACTTCTATATGGAAAATACTGAACAGATTCCACCATGTTGATAATTATTTAGCAAAGTTAAAATCCATGCTGCTTCCTTAAGATTAGGTCTCAGTTGGAAGGTAAACATTCACAGAACAAGTTCTAGGGTTGCAGCATGACTTGGGTTATAAAGTTGCATCAGAATGAACCACAAGACTTCTGAAATTATGTTTTCTGGACAGTTAAGATCAAAGTAGTGCTGTTTACCCACAATGCATAGCACATCAAAACAAAACACCTCATGCCAGCTGTCAGCACGGTGATGGAGGGCTCATGATTTGGGCTCCTTGCAGCCATTGAGTCCACATGAACTTATTTTTAGACCAAGAGTCAAATGTGAGTCCATCAGGCTAAAACTTGGCTGAAATTGGGTCACGCAGCAAAGCAATGATCCAAAAACACCAGCAAATAACCTCGTCTCCCCCACGGAAATACCTGCAACAGAAAGGCCAAACTCTGAATTAACCAAACTGTTTAGGGTCATCAGATCAGATTAGAAAAGTATTATTAAACCTGGCAAAGATCTAACCAGTTCTATCTCCTGATACATAAAAGACTGATTGTAAATGATAGAATAAAAGGGGATAAAAACATGAATATTACACATATTTATGTTAAGACGCAACTTTAAACCACATTATTTGTCTTATGGCCTGATGAAGTTATATTCATCAAATAAAATACAATATATTTCATAAATTCTAAAATATGTCACCATTTGTATTAATAACAGCCTGGAGAAGCATCATTCAAAGTATCAGTGAAACCTTCAAATAGCTCAAACCTCTGATAAACATGTTATAAAACAATAAGGAAGAGACGGCTTGTTATTTATTAACTCCAGTAGACTTTATCCTCCTCGGTTTAAACCTGCAACCAGAAACCGATTCACTTCGCTTTGGATACTTCCACTCAATCGACAACTTTTTGGAGCCAGTTGCTGACAGTTCATCAAGATGTTTGAAATGATAGATGATTCTAATGAGATCTTGTTTTCTGTAAAGGTGAGCCGGATCTTCATTTGTGTAAATTAATGCTCAGCTGTACACTAAGTTTGTGAGAAGGTTTTTCCTCCCAGAATCACCTCCTTGTGTCCTCCTTTAGTTTCTGGGCCGAGTTGAAGTCGTCCGTCCTTCTGGAGTCCAGATCCTGGAGGAAGCTGCTCGGAGCCTGAAGGTTGGTAATGATGGCAGCTTTTATTGTTACTGGTTCGTTTTGTGTGTTTCTGATACACTATTGAGCATTTTTGGGGAGTTGGTTTTGTTATTCTTTTACTTCTAAGAGTTATTGTCCTCTAGTTGAAGGTTTGATTGTGTTTTTTATGTGTTGGTTGGTGTTTTCTGCTTTTATAATGAACATGATTGTAAATTTATCTTGTGGATTTTTAGCTTGTCCTTATAATTATAAAAACATTGTTTTAAATTTGATTCATTATTAGTTATTTATCTGATGGCCTGCTTTAAGTGATTAAAAAAAAAACTAATTTAATAAATAAACAGACAAAAATAATTATTAGAAGATGACTGTTGTGTGACTCCAGGGGTCTTGATTGACCTTTAAAGTGGTTCTTGCAGACGTTTAGTTTGTCTGATGAATGTAGTTTCATGTGTTTGATCAAATTATGTTTAAAGTTCTTTTCCTTTCATCATTTCCCTTCAGGGTCTCCACAGCCAATCATCTGTCTCCATCTAACCCTGTCCTCTACTCTCCCACCAATCAGCTTCATGTCCTCTTTCACTGCATCCATAAATCTCCTCTCTGGTCTTCTGCCACCTAAACATCCTTCTGTTCACTATCCCTCCTCTACATGTCCAAACCATCTCAGCCTGGTCTCTGATCTGATCTCCTTAACATCTAACATGGTCCTGTCTCTCTGATGGACTCAGTCCTGATCCTGTCCATCTTTGTCACTCTTAAAGAGAATTTCAACATTTTCATCTCTGCTCCAGTTCTACCACTTGTCTTCTAATATAATTTTTGTTATTTGATTTTTGAACAACAGAATTGTTCTTTAAAAAAAAAAAAACCTGTTCATTTCCTCTCATCCAAGACACCAGATAAATACTCCTCAGAAAAAGCCTCCAAGAAGAGCAAAGCCCACATCTACCTGACAAACAATACGCTTGACATTTTGGAAAGCAAAACTAAGGTATGATAAAAAAAAAAAAATCATTATAATAATCAGTTAGTCCAAAGCTCTAAGCAGCACAGACATGTTTGTAGTTTCAGTTTACATTTCTTCATCTTTGTTCCTCAGTTTCTCCTGTACTCGTGTCCGATCACCTCGGTCTCCTTCTGCGCCCTCCTGCCGTTTTCACCTAAAGTCTTTGGCTTTGTGGCCCAGCATCCGGCGACGGACATGTTCCACTGTTATCTGTTCCAGAGCACAAAGTTTGTGAGTATTCCCACTTTGGCATGACTCTGTGAAGTGTAGCTATACCTTTAACACTGCTGGAGCAGGAGACCACCTTCCCCTATGAGAAACCCAGATGTGATTTAGTTGATTTTTTTTTTCTTTTCAGTCTCACATCCTGGTTTCAGTCATTGGTGAGTCCATCAAAGACTCACAGAAGGAAGAAAGCAGCAGAGGAGGACGAGATCTGATAGTGGAAGCACTCAGACACAAGGTTGGTCTCGTGGTTCGTTTCTAAATAGAATTTTTAATCCACTTTAATTCAAATATAGTGCAGAATTTTAATTGTTCCAAGCAGGATTTAAAAGTTTAGCCTGAATTAATCACTAGAAAATGTTATGTTTACATCAACTCACAGAACATATGTAATTAGCTAATTATCTAATGACATTTTCTTTTCTTTTTTTCAGAATAAAAAGCTGCAGAGGGAGAACGATGAGCTGAAACGGAGACTTGCTGCACAAACTTAGCAGCCCCTTTAGTTTTTGTACAGACATGAACACAATGATTGGGAGAAATTATTTCTGTGTGTTTCCTGGTCAAAAAAGAATGTAAATTAGTACTAAAACTTTTACTAAATGACCCGGTTTTCTAAAATCTGGCCTCACAAAAGTAACATTTCAGGATTGTCGATTACAAATATGAAAAGCTTGCTGGAAACAGTGTACCCTTCCAAAACTGATGAGTTATTGTTTAATCTTGTGATAAATGACTGCCAAAATTTTACCTATATTTATTTGCTATGTTGAGTTTTTAGGGGATACCATGTATGAAATACTTTAAAGATACATATCATGATGTAAAAAAGCTTCAGGTATACACTACAACCCCCCACCCGTTGTCTGTTTATATTTCAGGATAAAGATATTTCTAAGCAAAAAGGGAAGAAGAAATCCACTGAAATATGTATCATACATTTACAAGTCCCCCCCAAAAAAACGGACAGAGCTTCTATGTGTAAATAGTCTTTTTTGAAAATTTGAAGATGGAAATAAAGTTTTAGCATCAGAAAAAATAGCATAAAAGACAATTAGAAATTGTAACATTAAAATAATTTTTTAAATCAATGTTCACAAAATTTTGGAAAATAAATGACACATAAAATGCAGTAACTTTTTCTTTGAACTAAATGTCAGTGCCATTTTAAATAAAGTATGTCAAAAGATGTTTCCCCTTTATCATTTCTTTTTTATTTAAATCCATTGTGTTTGCTTTAGCAACCCCCAAACACCAGAGGGCAGCAGCGAGCATACAGCTCACTTTTCAATCAAAAGGTATATTGGTGCGTTAAAATGTTGCATACGTATGTAGGAAGTCTTGATACTGTCTTACAAAACTCTTTGTTTGTTATAAATGAGTGGGTCTAATATGTGGTTTATAAGCGTTATTACAAAACGACTTCAAATGGTGTTTGTATTTTGTGGTTAATAAGTAAAACGTCGGCTGTTTTTTTTACCTTTTCATTTATTGCTGAGTACGAAAAGTGTACTTGAATGCACCAAGTACCTTGAGCTTGCGACAGTTCCCCGTGGACGGTAAAATATGTCCACAGTGTCAGCGAAAACTTTAGTTTGTTTGTTATGACAGAAAACGAAGTGCGAACTGGTGACTGAGAGAAATACGACTCTGGGATGGCACTTTTGCCTGAAAGCCATTTAAAGTTTATGTTACGGAGGTTAAACCTCACGGTTGCAACTTAAAAGTAGCTAGCTAGAGTGACGCCACCCGAAGATAAAATTCCGCTACACGAACTATTTTGCGAGATATTTACGGACACACGACGTTTGTTTGTGAATCCTAACTCATCCCGCTTCTCCTGAGACACTGGATTAATATTTGGGGACGGAATGGCCCACTCTCATCCACCTGTAAACGGGTTGTAGCCGGGGAAACTCTCCTCTTCCGCCGCCGCCATGGGGATGCGCTGGTCTCGGAGCGGCAGCAGTCTACCGCTCGTCCCGGAGAGACAGAACGGCGGGCCGCTAACAGAAGACGGAGACTCCGACTCTCTAGATGGGCTCGACAGGCGGGAGGATATCGCTCAGTTCCCGTACGTGGAGTTCACCGGCAGGGACAGCATTACATGTCCAACGTGTCAGGGCACCGGACGAATACCTTCTGGTGAGTAAAAAATCAACAAACAAGTTTTGACATGTAATTATGCAGATAGTCACTACAGCTAAGAGAAAACGCATCAACAATGTGAAGAGTGTTATCTTCAAAACTACTTCAGAATGTCAATGTTGAGTCAAAATGTTGCAGAAATAACCGATTTTAACTAAACATTGATTTGTGTTAATTTTTTATAGAACAAGTGAATGAGCTGGTTGCTCTCATCCCATACAGTGACCAAAGGCTGCAGCCACAACGGACGTAAGTAACTGTGAGGAACTTGATCAGCTGCAGATTAGAATACCTTAAATGCTGAATCAGTTCTTCCAATATTTGCACAAATGAGTAAAATAAATAGCTCAGTTAGAGATAAACAAAACATAAAGCTGCACCCTAGTGCTTTAAAAGATAAATAAAAACAACAGTTTAACTATGACATAAATAAACAAGGCTTGCTGTAAGATGCCATTTTTAATGCTCTAAAATTCAGTGAATTCCAATAGATGGAAAGTTACCTTTAAAATTTGCAGCAATTTGGCTAAAATAAATAAAGATGTTATTGTTCTGGTGGTTTTTGAGTGAAATTGCTCAGTATGTCTGAGAGAGAATTACCTGGGCTCATGCCATTTTTGGTCAAATCTAGGAGCCTCTCAGAGAGACCGAAGAGACACTTGTGACTCCAGAGCCAAATCCCTGAGCTGAGGTTTTCTTTGTCTTGTGTTAGATGTCTTTTAAGGACCAGATTATTTCTCACATATTAAAAGCATATCACATATTTTTACATAATCATCTGTTTTTGTAATTTCCATGTTGCAGGAAGCTGTATGTGGTCCTCTCAGTCGTGCTCTGCCTTCTGGCCTCATCACTGGTCGCTTTCTTCCTCTTCCCCCGGTCGGTGGTGGTGGTGGATGCTGGGATACGCTCCGTCACCGTGAGATTCGACCACCACAATATGAAGGTCCTGATGAACATGACGGTAGGTTTTGAGTCGTTCTTGCATCTCAGTAAATCACTCCTTAAATATATTTTTGTGTCTCTGACAAAACCAGCTAATTGAACATATACAGTAAGTCATGTGATCACATTGTTGGTATTTAAGGATTTTATTTTTGTCAATTCCTGTTTGTGTAGAATATTTTTTGAGCAAATATAACTTAAACATGTTTAGTGTTTTTTTTTTTATCACTTATCTTACTTAAAGATTTTTCTTTTCAGAGCACGCTAAACTTCAGCAACCCGAACTTCTTCTCGGTTCTGGTCCAGAGTGTGAGCTGCCAGGTTCTCTACATGAAGACGGTGATCGGGACTCGGCAGCTGGATAATGCTACGACCATCCTGCCGCTCAGTGAGAGTCAGGTACGGCAAAATGGACACTCAGAACACACACAACTCACATTTAAAGTTCTATATCAGTGAACATTAATACATTTGTCATTTCTGTGTAAATAACTGGAGTTTGTATACATGATGCTGCTCCAAATGATAAGAACAAAAGTCTTCCTCTATATGAAATGTGCTGTAGGTGTTTCAGGGGGAGAGCCTGGTTAAAGGTTGTTGTTATGGTAACAATCAGTAGTGTTTAATGGCCTAAACAAGAGGATGGAGCAATTTTCATATTACTGTCAACAAAATCTATTAAAAAAACAAACACTTCCTCCCTCCAAAAAGGACCTGGATGTTGTTCTCTGTTCCTCAAAACATTAAAATGAATAAATAAATGAGGATGGGTCAAAAGCAGAAACAATTTCCCTAAGGGATAATAAAGTAAAACACAAAACCCACTCCAACAAGTCTCACTGTGTGCAAATCCTTCATCAGAATAAACTTAAAGAATCCTGTTTTAAGAAACTATGTGAATGCAACAGAAATGAGCAAATTTTTTTGTATCTGCTTAATTACACTCCTGAATATAATCGTACAACCCCCCCTGACTGTGTCCGGGTGTATGCAGAAGAACTGGTGCTGGTTTGAAGGCAGCAGGCCTTTTTACTGAGGGGCTGAACAAATTCATCTTTACACGAATATTAGAACAAATAATGTCAATACGTAACACTATACTCTGCACAAACATACTCAAATGATGAAAATTTTTTTGTGTGAAAACACAATAATGTGATAAATGTTAATATAGCATTAGTAGTGAGTTTGGAAACTCGTGACGTCTAACACAAGACTTTGTTTTGGACTCGGAGCCACAGATTTTTGAAAAACAAAAGCACTGTTGGTTTCGTATTTTATTTATTTTAAACATTGTTTGTTAATCATTGATAATTATACTTCTATAAAATAAAAACTTTCCAGAGATTTCTGATCACCTCATGCTACTTATAGTTCTTATTTCTGAGGTTTCTGCTCTCCTGCAGGTGAACTACACTGTAAGCGTGGAGGTCGGCAGCAGTGCTCCTTATGTTTAGTAAGTATCTGAATCTAAACCACTTTAATGGAATAATCCAACAAATAAACTTTATTAAATGATAACATTTTCTGTTTTTTTCAGTGCCTTCTGCACAATGCCCAGCATCAAGGTCCACAACATTGTTGTATTCATGCAGTAAGTGTGTGTGTGTGAGGATTTTAATTTTTATAACAAGCTGCAAAATTCTAATTCCTTTCAGGTAAAACACTGATTCAAAGTTTTAAATGTCTATGGTTAACTAAAGTAGAGGTTTAAATGTTTTTGTGGCATCAGGTTGAATTATAAAACTGCTGCTTTGTTTATTTTAACCTTTATAAAGCAAAACAATGGAGTTCAAGCAAAAACATTTTATGAGTAGTTACATTTAAACGATGTTGGACAGTTTTAGGTTCAGTCTTGAGTGGAAGTTTAATCCGCTGTGTGTTTCGTTTGGTAACACTTAAACCACTTCTTTGTTTATTCTTCCAATAATTCTAATGGTTACTTTCAGCAAGGTTTCAAACTTAAAGTAAAACAAGAAAGAAAATGAGTTCAATATTTTAGTTTATTCACTAGTAAACAGAATCATAACTTTATTAGCAAACCAGTTAGATGCGACAGTGAAGAGCTGAGTTTTTGCAGTCGTATCCTACATTTCATCTCCTGCTAATTGACGGTGATGAAGCAGCATTACGAGTTCCATCTTGTTTTTTTTACATCTTTATCATCTCCCGTTTTCAGAACCTCAGTGAAAACCTCCTACATGGTGCGAACGTCTCAGAACAGCCTGGAGGCGTACCGCTACATAGACTGTGGGTCCAACACCACGTACCTCCAGACAGGCAAGCAGCACAGACACGACTCCCTGGTGGCTCTGGACTAACATGGATTTGTTTTGGTTGCAAAGAAAATACATTCTTCCTCTACCTGCTGTAACAAAATGCTAAAAATTAACAAAAAAAAGGGGAGTGAGGTGAAGGGACGTTGTAACAATGAGCGTATTAACCTCAAACTGTTTAGTTGTTAAGCACTGCCAAGTGAAAATGTCACTTTAAAGCTGGTTATTATGAGTTCAGCACTGTTTTCTGTCTGATTTCTGGAGTTGGATCTTTTTCACACCTTTTTATTTATCAGAATCACTCATCACTTCACAAATAGTTCACATTCACTCACTCGCATGTTGTTAACAACGGAGAGGCAAATTCAATGATTCACTGCCACGGAGCGCTCTGTTAGAAGAACAATAGACGGCTTTATCGAGGAGAAATTACCTGAATTCCTAGACAGACACGATGTTTGCACCAACAGCTATAACTGAAATGGTTTCTGCTCTCGTTTTAAAACATTTTTCATCCAAACTTCTGCTCCTGCTTCACTGTGTTGACTGAATTTTCTTTAAAAAAAAAAAGGAAAAAAGAGGGATTGCTGTTTTTGCACCTTGAAATGTTTTGCTGTGTTGTTTGCCAGTTTAGAGTATCTACACATTTGTAGTTATGCTAAATCATTTTTCATTTCACCAAGACTATGCACACTGATTTTTAGATTCAAAGATGTTTACAGACTCGAGTTTTCACAGAAAACTGCTTTCCCATTTCCAGAAAGTAAACAAAGTTATTTCTTATATGAACATGTTTCTGCACATCAGAATATAAGCTGTTAAACAACTGAATGTTGCTTATTTCAGTTCAAAGTTCAGTATTTTTAGAAGATTTTTCCATTTTCTCATTAAAAACCGACAGAGCAATAGAATTATTTGACCTCCTTTTAAAAGGTACAGCAGGGAATTTGTGCTCCTGGATTTTTAAGACATCATATATTTTCATTCTGTTAAAACCTAAATCAAATATTAAAGGGATTTGCTACTAAATGCATCGACTTATTGTTTTTTGTTCACCATACAAAAGCTGCGATTAGAAAAAAGATAAGAATCCTGCTTTACTCACATGTTTAAGATGTTTTTATGCATTAGTTTTTTACCTGTTGCTGCATTCACTGCACCTTGGAAGTTCAAAAACTCATGTGACGTGACGGTTTAGCCTCAAGATAGAGTTAAAAAGAAAAAAAAGATTTGAGTACCGGTAACTTAAGGTATTTATTTGGTTTACTGTTGAAGCTGCCACTTAAATAACTAACAATATATCCTAAATTATTCCTCTTACCCAACGCTTCTTGTTGACTCTGAATGCAACATGAGAACTACATGATCCAGTTCTCATTTAATCACAAAACAAATGGTAAATGGTCTGTATTTATGCAGCACTTTCCAGTGTTTTACACTCCCCAAAGTGCTGTACAACACAACAGTCATTCACAGCTGCCCTGGGGCAGACTCTCAGAGGCTGGAGTCACCGCAAACAATCTGGTGCCTATGGGCCCTCCTCACCACCAAGGTGGGTGAAGTGTCTTGCCCAAGGACACAACGACAATGTAACCCAGCTGGAGCTGGGATTGAACTGGTGACCCTCTGGTTACCAGACCGGCCACTCTACTAACTGAGCTACACGCCGCCCCGTGTACAACTACAGAAAGCTGCTGCTGACAGGAGGACATTCACACAAAGGATGCATGTGTTTGTCTAAATATTTTTTTCCAAATAAGAACCAAAATAATCCCATGGCAGAAGTTTGAGATTCTGTAAAAGACAATGCAATTTTGTTAGAATGAATCTTATGCATATATATATACTATGCATCAAATGCATTTAAGTAGCTAATTAATGCAAAAAAAAAAAAAAGACAAAATAATCACTCGAATACATTTAAAGCAACACATTTTCTTCACTTTATTTTTTGCATACAAAACAGCATAATATCCTTTCCAAAAAACACCAAAAGTTTCTATTTCTGTCTGTCACTGACCCTTAGCTGCTTGTGAAAATATATTACTACATGATAACAGGTCAAGAAAACACAATATATTATTGCTGTAATACAAGTTGTGTTTTTCTACTAACTAAGACACTAAAAGTAAAAGAAAAATACAAGAAGCAATAAGTACAAAAATATAGCTTGATAAAAAGCTTAATACAAGAGTGCTTCCTCTTTGGTTAAGTATGTATTTTGACTCGTGTGTGTGGACCTTTTATCTCGGCGTGATAGGTTCTCTGTTTACTTTTGGTCACAAGTTGTGTAACAAAGGCAAACATTTCACAACGATGCTGTGGTTTTTAACAGTTTATCCGTCTCTTTTTGGCTGTTATTCTCCTCCCGTTTCACATACATGACTTTAAAAATCAGACGTGACAACTCCATCTGACACGCCTCAACACACACACACACACGCTCCATCGTGCACGCTCACACACAAAGCTAAAGACCTCACGTTCGAGTCTCTGAATCCAAACAAGATTGTCGATTATGATTAAAAACGTGTTAAAGGTGCCGTTAAACATACACGAGAATACCTGAACATCTTAAATACACCACCAGAACTTTGGTCCACTTTAACAGAAACGATGCATTTGCAGAATCGTACAAAATATAAACACCTGCTGTTTGTTTAAGGCAGCTATTATGTCTAAATGTTTCACCTCTCTTTGTACAAAACGGTGAAGAAAAATCCTCTCAGTGAATCGAACGGTTCTGTTTGGGCCACCAGCAGCGTGAAACATCGTTTAACCAGGAGGCCGCTTCAAAAAGCAAGCTCAGCTCTGAGTGGTCGTCATGGAAACCTGGCTGCATGCAACTGGTCAGTTGAGGATGGTGGCGCCTAATTAAAGCACCTGCATCTCATGACTGATAAAACAGGAATAAAAAAAAACAAACAAACTATGTGCTTCATCTGGATTCATAGGCTGTTAATAAAATTCTGAATCAGATGTTTTAAAGTCCTGGTGGATATTTGAGTATTTAACCACATTAAAGCCCCTTGAAATAAATTATTTTGCGGTCGTTTCAACTTTGAATGACATTTTAACATTTATTTCATAATTTGGTTGAAAATATTAAATATAAATCAGAGTTTAAGTTAATATTTTTTTAGTTTGTAAAAAAAAAAAAAACTGCACTGAAGTATAAATAAGGAAACTACAGTTGATATTTTATTTGTAAAAAAAAAATCATAATTTTCTCCTTATGACAGTAGTTTATGTTTAGCTGTTAGTTTCCTGTCATAGCTTAGATTTCTAGATTTTTTTTACATGTTTTGCCATCCTGCTGCAGCCTGCTCAGACGCTGCAGCAGGATAACTGTAGGATTGAACACCAAGTTGATGACTTTGTGATACGTTTAACAAAAAGAGCTTAAAGGACCTTGTTTTCTGAAAACAGCCCCAGATAAACGCTTGTTTCTGTTTGTATTTTTTTTTTTTAAACACTTTCCTCTGAAGCGTCCTCCTGGGAGGAGTTGTGATATTTCACATGGATTGTTTAGATCTCTAATAACCATTAAACCTTTGTCATGTTCTGATGATGTTACCGCCGTAGCCCAGCTGTCGTCTGGTCAGTGCTTCTGTTTTGAGTTGTCTTTTCATCGGCGCTGCGCCAACATGACCTTGTTGATGAAGTTGACGATGGCGGAGGCAGGCTGCTCTGGGTCTAGCTCTGCGAAAAGGTGGCAGACGTTCTCGGCTGCGCTTCCTGGCTTCTTGGCGACAAAACCAAACACCCTGCGAGGGAAGGGGTCGACAAAAGATGAGGAAGTGAGGGAAAAAAAGATACGTTTGTCTCCAGCGAAGTCAAAATTGCGAGGATTATTATTTCGCAACATGAGGTCACAAAATTTGTTTTGCTGGAATGATTTTTGTTGCCAAGACTCGCACGCAACCTGACGCCATGCAGAGGCTCTGATATCACTGATTTCTCAGCCACAGGGGAAACGACGTTTCCCACATTCTCCAGTTGTTACACAAACAGCACTTACTTAGCAGCTGCGGTGTCAGAGTTAGTCCACCTAAAGTCCAAAGAGAGAAAGAGACAAACTGGACTCAGATGGACGTGCGCACACAGACAGAGCTGCAGCCTCAGCCAGCAAAACGACACGGTTCTCATGCTCTCACTCTCAGGCAACAAGAAATACACTCCAAACAGACCGCCGTGCAACAACACAGCCATGCATGCACTAATGGATCATGGATGCAGTGAAACACTTAAATAAGACCTGTTTCTCTAATCTCCCACCTCCTGTCCTTTGGGTCGATGCTGCTGAAGGTTACGCTGTTCACGGGATAATGTCTCCTGAAGAAAACTCTTAAATAAAAACAATTTATCACAACAACATTCAGGAAGGATAAAAGTATTTTATCATCATCTGAGGGTTTTCTTACCTCCTCTGGCTGTCGGTCAGCGTGATGCCCTGCGACGTCACCTTAAACTGGACTACGGTGGCCGATGGACGCGGGTTACGACCCAGTGTGGCATCTGTTGCCTTGGCGATGGCCTGGGGGCCGGTCAGGGACTCGGTCTCCACAGAGTTCAGGTAGAGGACGTTACAGGCTGAGCGGAAACGTTAAGAGATGAGGATTCTAAAGTTTATAATAATGATCTGTGTCTGCAAACGTCTGCAACTGAAGGTGCGCCTGAATAAAGACCTAAATCTATAAAATGTTAGAAACCCGTTAGTGTTTCTGTGTAAAGATGTCAGAGTTTTTAATAGTTTGAAGAACTGACCTGCTCCTTGTTTCAGCAGGTCAGCAGCTGTGCTGATGTTACTGACTGGTTGGACCTCTGGGACCTCTCCAATGAGATCTGAGGATATGCAAATACATCACACGTTAGATCTCATAAAACAGGATTCCTAATTAGATTTAAAGAAGCTTTATGTGCACTGTATGAGAAGCTAAACCTGGTTATCTCAGCCTTTGAATAATCTGTAGAGAAAACCCTGTTTTCCTGACCTTTTATGGATGAAAACATGAAATGAGCTCATCACAATAAAGCTCTCCAGTCACTAGGTGGTACCAACCTTTTTCAGGGATTTTAAGAGCGCAGGGTAAAGATATAGGAGTGATGGAGTGCTGATAAACCAGAGCAGACAGACTCCCTGTGGATAACACAACAGAACGGCAAAACATGTAAAAACAATCTTTTTTTTTTTTTTTAATTTGACTGGAGGACATAAAACAAATCTAAATTTTTTGCTGATTTTACATTTAGATTGGAAACGGCACACAGCCAACGATGACTTTATGACTAAATGTAGTAACGCTGTCATTAATAAGACCACTCATATTAAGATGTTGTCCTCGAGACACAGATTAATTTACAGGCGGAGAGAAAAACGTACCAAAGTACGGCTCATTTTGACACCCTTTGATCTTGACTCCTCGAGGGCCTGTTTCTATCAGGAAGTGTCTCACCAGCTGTTCCAGAGGGTCGCTCGCTGTAACAGCAGGCTTGTATTAGTGAACATTTGTAGATGTGATCATTTAAAAAGGAAAACATAACGAAATACAAATGAAAGTTTAAAACAAGACAAGGTATAAGCAAAAATACAGAATCAACATCTTATGTGGTGTTTAAAACCAAAGACGGGATATGTTTTTTAGATCAGATTTAAAAACTGATGACGAGGATATAAAGACCAGTGATGTAATTGGTACCTTTGCTGTTGTGGTTCACATTTGGAGGGGGCGTGGCCACCTTGAGGGCCAGACCGTAGGCCCCCTGGAAGGAGTTACTGTCCCTGATCAGGAAGGTTCCTGGCTCTCGCTCCTTCAGAGCTACGATTGCTGCAGCCAACCAAATCATAAAGTTACAAACTTTGTGTCTAATAAAAGACTGAATCCAGCTTAGAAACAACACGAAGTAGAGCTCACCTTGCTCTCTGGAGATGCCTGGTTTGTACCAGAACCTTGAGCTGTCCTGGACAAACTTAACACTGACCCGGTTTGCCATGTCACCCTCCACAGATGCAATTTCATCATTTTGACCTGAAGGGGGCGCAATTTCCCCCACAGTGGGAGAAAATGTGACATGATGCTGATGCTGGGTGTTGGAGGGAGGCATGTGGACCCCGGCTGGCCTCCCCCCTTCACTGGGAGAAGCTGGCTGGTGTCGTTTCTCAGGTAAAGGTGGCTGTGGGTGAGGGAGGGGGATGGAGATGGTGGAGTAGTTTGAGTAGGAGGCTGGGTGGAGTTGCGGCATGGGACCAGGATAGCAGTGCCTCTTGTTAGTGTCCAGAGCAGCGCTGTGCTCCACGGCTGGGTAGTGGTGGTGTGGAGGTCCGTGGTGCTGCAGGTAATTTGGGTGGTGGGGTTCCGACCCACCCAACATTAACCTCCTACCCAGGGTGGCAAACCCAGGAACTGGGGCATCAGAAACTGGAGACCCGTCCATGCTGCCGGATCGCGGGGATGATGGTGCAGGAGCAGATGTGACGCTGGAGGTGGTGGGTTTGGGGATGTCGGGGTGAGATTTTATTGGAGAAGAACCGTTAAGCTGGATTGAGCTTGGTCCTGCACAGCCATTGGTTTGGGTTTGGGTCTGAGGCTGGTTTACAGTCTGCATCATGGTGGACGGTACAGCAGCAGCCTCTGAAGGACGGAGAGAGGAGGGAGCGACTCCAGACTCGTGGGGTGTGTCTGGTGCAGGTGAAGCGTGGACTGGTAACGAGGGAACATGGCTGCGCTCCTGGTTTGACGCGGTTGGTGCCACGGAGTCAAACGAGGAAGCTAAGGGTGTGTTTGTGCTGCAGTGCTGCTGTGGCGGAGTGGTGGGAGGGGCTTCTGTTGGTGCACTGCAGCTATTGGGGGATTCAGTTTGTAAAGGTGTGGCTGTTTGTGCGTTTTTGGTGAGTGAAAGAGACGACTGCTCTCGGTTAGTTTTTGGACTCCCTGGAGGATCTGGGGCGACATTATTGTTACTGAAGTGTCCGTCTTGGTCCGGGGAGGTCTCGCTGTCACTGCCGATGATGTCTGTGGTCCGGATCTCATAGTCTCTCCCTCCTGGACTGGGGCTTTAAAGGACAGACATTATGGTATTACTACTATGAAAGACACAAAAACACTTACTTCTAACCCTGAAAGTAAAATGTAGAGAACCTCTCCTGTGTACGAAGAGGGCTACTGGTGTGGACGGGGGTGGGAGGTCCAGACATGTCAGACGGTGTGGAGCAGGCAACATGACCATCTCTGTGGACCCTCTTAAAGGAGCCATGGGTAATGTGATCCCTCCAGCCCACACTTTCACCAGAGCTACGAAGGCCATCTGAGAGATGAAGGAAACACAAAAAACCCTCAGTAAGCAGTAACTAACTATATGTTTCCACAAGAAGGCAACAAAACATCCAGTCTGAGTAATGTGAAGCGATTGTCCTGCTAAACATGTGCACGTCATGCTGATGATTATAAATCGTTTATTCCCACAACATTCCTGTTAAATAACTTAAGTGTTTCTTTTTTTCGTGACTCACCAGTGTGTGAGTCAGAGCTGTATGACTGCTGTGAGTCAGAATGGTGGTGATGATGGTTATGGTCTCCAGGACCGTTGTTATGGTTACAGGGCCCCATCATGGAGGAATTAGGAGGCAGTGGAGAGGTGGACTCGGACTGGTAGCCGGAGGCGTAGCCCCTGCTTTCAGAGGGCGAAGGCTGATAGGGTGAACAGGGGCACACCTGACGGGGGGTCTGGTAGCCGCTGCTGCTGCTGCTGTACTTCAGATCCAGGTGTGAATGAGCGTGGGACCTCGATGCTTCCGGATAAGCTGGGTGGCCTGATGGCAGTGGGTCAAAGCTGAAGGCTGGAAGGTCGTGTCCCTGTGGGCCGTAGGAAGCTACGGTGGCCCTTCTGTGCCAATATTCAGCCTCTCGGTCTCTTTCCCACTGCAGCTCTGCCTCCCTGTCTCGCTCCCAGTGGAGGGACAGCTCTCTGCCTCGTCTGAGTCCAGGATCCCTCTCCCAGTGGAGCTCTGAACCTCTGGGTAACTCGGCCTCCCTGGCTCTCCTGAGCCCCGCCTCCCTCTGCTGAAGCTCCGCCTCTCTGTCCCAGTGGAAGCCGTCGCCACGGTCCAGCCTCAGACTGTGATAGGCAGCAGATTCTTCTCTCCTGATGCTGCAGTCCCTACAAGCACAGCCAGAGGGTGGCAGACCATCCATCAGCATTATGTCTTGGTAAGTTGGGCTGGTGGAAGGTTTTGAGTGATGCGAGAGGTGGTGGTGGTTGTGAGGAGGAGCAGGATGGTGGAAAGGTGAATCTTCCCGACAGCAGAGGCGACCGGGGTGGTGTGAATGATTGTGAGGGTGAGGGGTCAGGTCTGATGATGGGTATGGACAGATATGTCGAGATGAGGGCGCCTCCGTGCAGGTACGGTGCAGGTAGTGAGGTGGGCCACTCTGGCGGTCCCACACAAGATCTGGAGGTGGAAGGGACTGGTGGGTGTGTGGGCTGTAATGCTGACACATATCCATGTGTGATGGAGGAGTCGCTGGGTTAGGGCTGGCTGAGGGCGTCGCCCCGTGGTGCCCGTTGGTGCCAGGAGCTCGATCGAGGCAGTAGCCATTAGGCATGAGGAGGGTGCGGTCGCAGCCCGGCTCAGCACAGCGCTGGGACCGGTAACCATCCCGGCATGAACACGACCGACTGAGCCTCAGAGTCCCGGTTCTCTCCGAAGGCCAAGGATCACCATCATCCAAAATGGCGGTCTCTCGCTCTCCATCTTGGTTTCCTTCTATCCCTCCGAGGAGGCGTTCAAGTTCCTCCCTTTCCCGCCTTGTTGGGGGCGGGGGTCGAACAGACTCCTCCGGGTGGTCGGGATGGATACACGATTGGTTCAAATGGAGGGAATGAGCTGAAAAGCTGGGATCAGAACCTTGAGGGACCAGATGATCAGGTTCTGTAAGGGCTCCCCCTGGACTGCTGCCATTGGTGGAGGTCAGAGAACCGGAGTTCGGACCTCGACGCTTCTTTATCTGAGCGTAAAGACTGCCATCTAGAGGACCTCTGGTGTGGCCGATATCTGAAACAAAAAAAACTAAGTTGAGCTTTCAAACTGTGGAGCTAATCTTTTTATTCCTTCATGTCTGTGCTGAATGCAGGGGGTTTAATATTAGAACTGGCAGCAATCTTAGTGACGCTCCACTGAGATTAGACATAAAAAAGAACAATTACCCTCCAGGCTGTCCTGGTATCGCTGATTGAAGTTCTCGTAGGAATCCCAGCGAACCACTGGGTCAGAGGTGTTGTAATCGACTATGACAGCTGGGTCGTTCTTATGGTATTCACGGCCTGAGAAGAGACGCATTTAAATTCAGCCTCTTCCCCGTCATTAATCTGATTTAAGACTCAACGTTTTTACAGTTGATCAAATATGAGAATTTGTCCTTTTTCCTGGATCCAGAATTTGACTAACCTTTGATCCGCTCAGGTCCAGATGAGAAGACGAACTCCACGGTGGCATCTGATGGAAAACGCTCGTCTGGAGAAAAGGGGAAAAAAAGGAACTGTATGTAACGTACCTCTGGATTTTAAATCCCGTCTGCAAAAGTAAATATAGTTACACAGTGTAGATTTATTAAAGTCAACACGGCACATCAGATGCTCTAATATGTTCCCCTGATGTAACCTGAGGTATCCGTTTATCTTCATCTCTTGTACTGACTAGAAACCAAAAACGCTTCTACAAACACATGACCTGTTATTTCAGAGAAAGTGATACCCAGGAGGAAATTAAGTAATGAGTATATTCCTGATGGACTTATGGGATGTGTAGCCACTAACTGAGCATCATAAACTCTCTCTGAGATTTCTTTTTGAGACACTGTCATTGTGGTTTGTAGTGCATCTAATTCTCACCCTGCTCTCCTCCAGGGAGCTGTTATTACATCCAGAATGAGGATTAAACTACTACTATTTAAGGATTTATTCCACCACAACACCACCAGGCCAAACCACTGAAAATATCTTCCCACAATGCCAGTTTAAAGGGCTGCTGTTATGTCAGTCGCTGCTTGAACGTCAATTCACAGTAAAATCATTAAAAATATCAAAATCAGGCTTTTAGGGAGCAATAATATTTGTTTTTGTAGAATTAAGATGAACTATTATAGTATTTTTTCCTCACAAATATCATTTCTCTGCAGTTTCTACAGGAAAAATAATGTGAAGTGATGGAAACAGATCATCCTCTGTCTCTTACTGACTGCTGAAAAGTCCAAGTTGAATATATGAAAGTGTAGGATCACTTATTAACACTTATAAGTGTAGAAAATGTCATAAATGATCAAAACAACGTGCTTGTGTCATTCTTTGAGCTTCTGGTACAATAAATGTTAGAGACTCTCACGCTGTGAAAGAAAAGTAAAACTCCACAGCTTTTCTGTAAACTGGGAAAATTATAGCTCATTTTGGCACCACTTTACAGTAAGAATACCCTTATAAATGGTTCATTATTGCTTTAAAAATAGGTGTTAATTATATCAAATACAATTTATGAAAAACTGTGTTTTTGCTGAAGTAGGTTTATTATTTAGAAGCATCAATATTGCATTTTTATCCATTCAGGTAAATGTTATTGATGGTTGCTCAATGCTTTATTTCTTTATTTTTTGTCACTTTACTTGTTTTACTTATTAATGCGTTCATGCTATTTATAATTGCCTAAATTATTGGTTCAAACAAAAGTAACAGAACTGTTTAAAAAAAAAATTTTTTAGGGCACGTTTCACATTTGTGGATTTTTCACAATTTGAACAGAAAACAATTTACTGATGACAGAACTTTCACCAGCTATGTGTCAAAAAGAGGCCCAAAGAACATGGAAACAGTGGAGAGAGAAAAAAAAAACATTGGCCGCTATTTGTCAAGAAACAGGTCAATATTGTACTTTTGTGTAAGTTCAGTAAATTTAAAGTAGTTTGTCTGATTTATTAATGTTTTTTTAAATCATATATGTAAAATACAGACATGCATCCTGATAGAATTCAATAAACTGGAGGAACAAATTGTGTTTTTCAGTCAAAGTTGTTTAAAAACTCCACCGATTTGGTGTTTTGGACCAAAATCAATGATTGTTCTGTCTACCTGTCAATCATGTGCATCGTGTCCATCTGAGTGCGCGCTACTAAATTCCCGTGCTGGATTCTAGCGCAGAACACCGAGGATAAACAGCCAGAGGCAGACGATGTGATTTGAAGCACCTCATTAGGTCAGCAGCTCCTTCCTCCTGCAGCTGAGAGGTTATGGAGGATTTGGAAGAGTGTTGAGGTGAGGGAGGAAGTTATTGGCCTGTTTTGTCTCAAAATATCACTTTCTCTTGCTTCTGGGGAAACACTGTACACTGTAATGACTTTTAAAGGCTTTTTAGTTTATGTCATTTAAGTGCTACGATAATCTGCCCTGAATTTTTGATGCAGGTTTTTGTTGTTTTTTAACTAAAGTGCAGGTCAAGACGAACGTTTACATTCTTTTTAGTAGCAGGCAGCTCTTTTCTTCTATTTGACCTCATTAACCTAAGCCATACCCATTCACCACACAACCAGACCATTATGTCTTCCTTTGCAGAATGAATCAGTATCGACCACTTGGAAAAACCCACCAGTATAAGCTCCATCCAGCTCCCCTTTGCCGAACCAGAGCTGGGCTCCGTGGATGGTGCAGGTGTGGAACTGCACCCTGAACACCGTGTCTCTGTCGGCGCTCTGAACTCGCCTGTGGTAGCATTTCACCTGAAGAGGGCAGCAGAACGAGAAGAAAGACATGCAGATGGTGGGATAATGAGAGACCCGGGCACCTACACGTTTGATTTATCACGGACAAATTGATTCCTCGTTACCAAAATGACTGAACTCTTTTTCCAGACCAAAATATTTATTTTAGGAATGACATTTGATTACTATTACACCCCCACTGCCCTTTCTGTTTGTCATTTCCTCCAGGTATGACTCACCATAATGTCACCCTTCAGCAGCAGCGCCGGTTCGATGGTCACACACAGTCGTCTGCCTCCAGTACCTTGGAGGTCACTGGGAATAATTTAAAAAAGAGCCTTTTTAGAACGACGGGGAATAACAAGGAATCATTTTGTTCAAGATCACAGACAGCATGACAAAAGTACAAATATTGACAATTTATTTTATTGACTTTAGAGCCATTAAACTGTCAGAAGCTATTTTATAGCGATTGCAGAAGATAAAAGCTGGACTCTCTTATTTAATCATTTTGTAAAAGCTTCAGCTCTTGAAAGAAAACACCAATCGAGGAACACATCCCAGCTTTCATCACTCACTAGATGCCTGAAGTGTAGACCAGCTGCATGGACTGGTAGATCTTCACGAAGGGGTAATAACCTAGAGAGAGGATTTCAGACATGGTGAGCATCATCAGCGCGAGGACAGAGGAATGTGCTGACCTCCGTCCTCTCCTTGTGGACTTGATCATCAGATTAAAGATAAACAGGGAAGTATGTGTGTGGGTTGAGCGGGAGCGCGGCCGTCTTTGGCGTCTGCATTCAGAGACGCTGCTGTAATTCCAGTGGGAAGCCTGTCAGAGGACCACGCCAAGACAAACATCACATCCCCTATACGTTTAATCTACATATAGACTCGGTCAGAGCGGACAGACTAGAGAGAAACTCCTCATCGAGTAAAGAAGTACTAAGAGACCAAGAAACAGGAATGTTTAGGGTAAACTTGTGCTACAGGATAGTGTTACTTGCCATTAATTTAAAAGATAAATGTATTTTAATTTATTATGTCCTTTACATCATTGATGATAACATTTGCTGGACACTTTGTTAAAATTTCTGCCCGAAAATGACTTATAATGAAAACAACAATAACTTTAACCATTTAATGCCAATTATATAATATTTAAAAGAGCTATTTATAGTTCCTAGAGCTCCACCTCTTTACCAGGATTAGTACATTCTCAGAAACCTGCTTTATCAAAATATTTGCATCCATTCTGCCCTCTGGTGGATGATCTAAGTACTGCAAGTAGTAAGTAAAGCTCATTTTAATTGAATCAAGATTACAGTTTTAAAATATTTTACATTTTGTATAATTTCTCTGACTTGTTTCATGCATCTGGTTTAAAACTTATTCAATAAGAAACAACCATAAACATTTAGTTCTGACAGCTACATTTCTCTCACTTTGCTTCTTTTACTCCTTTTCTTCTGTTTTGCTGATGTTTGTCTGATAAAACATTTTTATGATGGCCGTTATCATTTAAAGCCTCTCGAGCTGAAAGAAGAGGAATGGAGCACTCTAAATAATGTAAGCAAAGATAGGGAATGATCGAATGGGAAAATCAGAACTCAAGCATTAGAAGTAGAAGGGAAATAAACAGTTTTTATGATCTGGCTTCACTAAAAGTACCTCCTTCACCCTGGAAGTTGGGGAGTGATGGGATGAGGACTTGATGGAGGAAAAGAGGGCTGCTGTTCATCTTTATCGCCCCAGAGAGAAGACCTCCGAAGTAATAGATATACCTGAAAGACAAACAAGAAGCAAGAAAGGTTCCAGTCATGTAAAGAAAACTACTAAAGTTGACTCAGATCAGCAGTAAATGTTTACATTTTATAGAACAGAGAAGAAAAATGGAAACATTTCCACTGACAGGAACAGGGGAGTCTTCAAAGGTGATGCTCTTTCACTAATATTGAGCTCAATTTTTCTTTAAATCATCATATTCATGATAAAACATTCAAATAAATTACTTGGACATGAATCTTTGAACAACTTGATACTGCAAGACTGCAGAATGTTATTTATTTATGTTATTTATTTACATTTCTTACAAAATTTAAAAAGGTCTAAATATATTTAAAAAAACAACACAATACTTATATTAACAAATGAAACTAAGCTGTGATAAATTAAATATTTTTGCACCTTTAGCTTAAAATAGCGATTTCAAACTACTTAGGGGTGGAAAGAACAGTAAAGACTAATAACCAACTTTATCAATACAACTTCATTTGCTTAGTTTCATCATGTGTGAGGTTTAGGAGGTTGAGTTTTTACACAAATTTCTAGTAAATTCAACAAATCCAAGATAATGGCGCATGAAAAGGGTTCCCACCCAAAAACCATACAGTTGCACAAAATAGTTAAATAATAGTTGTGAATAGAGGTTGTATCTGCCTCCAAATGTTTTGCTGAAACTTAAAGAACCACTTCTTATTAAACATTATAAATACGTGTACTATCTTATCAAATAGCTTTCTTGGCAGCCTCCCTATTGCAGAAACGGCCTTCGCATCTTTCAGAACTGATAAGCTAACGGCTAATCCAAGTGCAGCCAAAACCACAATTCAGCACTACACGGTTATTTTTATGTTAAGAAATTCCTGCAGGACCTGACCCCTGAATGCACCATTAGTGCTACGTTTTGCTGCTGCATAACTACAATAACTTTTCAATAAATTGAAACTATTTCAAAATGCAGCGACTACCTGTTAGCTCGTCACTTTGAAGGACATAAAAGCTATTTCTCCAAACAGAGGCTTGTATGCCTTTATAAAATTTACACAGAAACGTTTCAAAATAGCCAATAAATCCTTTTAAAAGCTCTACTATTTAACAGTATTCTTGCTGGTGGTGTTAAATTGATGCATATAAAGCAGTTATGTCACCTGGGCAGATTAGACAAACTTTCCCGGATTGCACTGCAACAGTGTGGTCTCTCCTTAAGGCTGCAGGAACACTTCTCTCTCTGAGCCGCTCGCACATGAACAGTATTGTTTTTGTTGTACATTATGAGGCTGTGGGAAAACAATCGAGGCATTCTGTTGCTCCTGGTTTATCTTTGAGTGATCATAGGACGTACAAATATAACCAAAAATCACACCACACTAAAGCGGTTCACCGCCTGCACTAAACAAATAAGAGGAGCTAAAAAAGCAGAGTGTACACACAGTCCTGCTACTGCAGACCACATGTTCTGGGTGTGACGATACTTGAAGGGAGTTTGGAAAGCGATCTTTAAAGCGATCTTTAAAGTATTGTTTTATTTGTGTTCCTCATTATTAAAAGAATATACAGCTCCACAAGCCAGAGCTGAAACTTTAGCACATGCTGTATAGTGATGGAAAAGACCATCATCATTTTAAACATTAATAACAACTATCTATAGATGAACAGCTAAAGCATCAATCTTCTTTAAAGAGTTTGATGAGAGCCAGCTCTATTAACCCTGTTGCTTTCAGTCTGTGATGCTGCAACCTGACCTGTCTTGTGCAGAACTGTAAAATACCTCTTTTTAGGTTTGGAGTTATTCTCAAATTTTTGTGCATTTACCCTTTTTTTAATTTGTGCACTTTGGTATTGCATGGATTAACATAATTCATCTTTTTTTCAGTCACAATCTCTGATTTGCTTTGTCATGTTTACTATATAATATGCTCTACTGGGGACTGAAAACATAGGAAATCAGCCAGGTGTGTTTTTAATTTGACAATAACTTAAAAACTGTGGTGCCTTACATCAAGTTAGGCGTGTCATAACTAAACATCTGAATCGGAGGTGACAGGATTATGTTGATGGTTTGTCTGAGAAAAGTAATTAACATCATCTGCCTCCAAAACTCAGATAAACAATTTATTTACACATATCTGTGCAGCTTGCTTTTTACGTTGTGATGAATGTTTAGTCCTGACTGTTTCTAGTATAGTTTCAGTTCAATATTTTCTTGATGATTTCTCAGATCCTGTAGTTCATGAGGAGGATGAGTTGAGCCACTTGACATTACAGACATCTAGAGGAGTTTTTAATGAGTCTGAAAGTCATAAAATACAGTGCTGTGAAAAAGTATTGGTCTTCTCAGATTTCTTCTTTTTTGTCACACTTAAATGTTTCATATCAACAACAACAAAAAATCCATATCAGACAAAGATAAACTGAGTAAATATAAAATGCAGTTTTTAATTAAAAAAAATGTCATTTATTAATAGAAAAAACAAACCATGAATTAATTGTGATTAAGTTCCGCCAGCCACACCCAGACCTGATCACACCCAGACCTACTAGACCCGTAGGATTAATAAATCACTTCTATAAGACGTCTGACAACATGAAGGAGGATAAAAGATCTCAAAAAGCAACACAGCACGACCTATTCCAAAGAAATCCAAGAACAAAGGAATCTAGAACAACATCTGAAGCCCTGCAGGTCTCACTTGGTCACTCCTGACCAAAAACAACTCAATGGCCCGTCTCAAAATTACAAAAAACATCATGGTGATCTGCAACAAGAAGATCATGGGTTCGCGTCCCGGCTCTGTGTGGAGTTTGTTCTCCCCATGCATGTGTGGGTTCTCTCCGGGTACTCCGGCTTCCTCCCACAGACCAAAAACATGACTGTCAAGCTAATTGGGCTGGTATTGTCCTTAGGTGTGAGTGGGTGTGTGGTTGTTTGTCTCGTTCGTCTCTGTGTGGCCCTGTGATGGACTGGCGGCCCGTCCAGGGTGTCCCCCGCCTCTCGCCCCTTGGCCGCTGGAGATAGGCACCAGCTCCCCCGTGACCCTCTGTGGAGGATGAAGCGGTTACAGAAAATGGATGGATGGATCATGGTGATCCCCAAAAGTGCAACTTTCTAGAAGGTGTGTGTCCTGTTTCATCTAAAACTAACTGCATTTCAGGAAAACATCCTCATCTCAACAGTCAGACATGGGACTGCTTTACTGCAAGTGGACCACTTGCTGTAACTGAAGGAACCATGAATTTTGATGTCTGCCAGAAAATCCTGAACCTTTGACCCTAAACAGGTCGATTTTAAAGAGCATATTTTAAGTTAGACACTCCCTTAAACAAATGTTTAGAGAAATATAATAGAAACTTTTTCTGAATAAAAATTTACACAAATTCAGCTTATTTAGGCTCTTGGATTCGTTTTTGTGAGAATTGTCAATTTTTTCACCAAACCGGAAGTGACGACAGTTCAGGGAGACCGTTCGTTCTCTATATAGAAAACTGATCCACTATTCACTACTTGTGACGAGCAAAACAAACCCCCAGAGTGCCGTTATTTTATTATTTTATTACTATAGTGAGAAGTTATTTTGTTAAGATAAAAAAAAAGAAAAGATAAAAACAATCAGTCCTGTAAGGCTGTACCCTGTCGGTCCAGCTGTAGACCGTGACCCACCTCCTCACTTGGGTCTGGGTAAAATACCAGCGTTTAGCACCAGGTTTGATCATCAGAGCTCCAAACATTGAGCTGCGTTCAGGTGGATTGTTAAGAAATGAAAGAGTTTATAAAAAGTTTCACAGGATGCAGCTAAACGGTTCGAGGCTGACCGAAACAGTGTCGGGTCAGGCTGGAAACCCCGCTGGGAATCCCCTCTTGGGAGCGAACGGGAAGCCCCTCTGGAGAGCCTCACGGCATGGATTTACTGTACCCCGCCAGCCAGGTGAGGGTCAGACACCTGAAGGAAATGCTCTCATGAAATCGCTGATCGGTACCGAACTACGACCCACCACGAACCGTACCAAACCTGGCATGGAAACGAGACTCAAGTCTCCCCGTTAGCTCCTGTTAGCTGCTGCATACTAACAGCGGTTAGCTCTTGTTAGCTGCTGCGTGCTAACAGCGGTTCTGGTGAATGGATCGAAGTAACGGCGCCTGTTTAGAGTCACACTGAATGTTTTTCGTCGGTATGTGGGACTCCATCACATCCAGTCCTGGACTAGACCAGGACCGCCGGGGTTTTTCGTCTCCAAACAGAAGTCACCGTACCGGTAAGGAAGCCGTCCCGTTGTTGACTCAGTGTCCTGACAGACTGGCGATTGGCATTCATAAACATAATAATTTAGCATTTTTTATTAAAATGAATACACACCGACTTGATTAAAGAGTGCTCTAACCTAAAACTAACAACTCATCGCCGACAGCGAGCAGGCAGCTGGCAGACTAGAGCGGTGCCAGTCTGAGATGTTAAAGTAGTTTAGCTTTAAAAAATCTAACACAATGATTAAAACAAGCATCTGTTACACAAACTCCACACAACAAAGGGCTCAATTGATCATATTTATGGGATTATTGATCGTACAGAGTGTTAAATTACCCTACAAATACTTTATTTATCTACATCTGACAACACTGTAAGCAGCGCCACCTAGCTAGGAGCTCCCTTAGCTGACGTCACAGGTCCACATATGAAAAAAAAAGCGTTTTTAGAAGCTTTGCAAAAAGCGGCACTTTTGACTAGAAAAATGGTTTAAAAAATGTATTGTAAAACAAAATACCCTCAATAAACATTTCAAATAGTATTTTTGGACAGAGTTTTATCAGAATTTAAAAAAAAAAAGAACTTAATATATGCTCTTTAAAGGAAAACCCTCCGATGTGGCTGAATTGAAACAACTGTGTAAAGAAGAGTGGGAGAAGATTCCTCCACAGCGACGTTAGAGACACTCGATCTGAAACAAATTAAGTGTGGCGAGTCAGCAAAAACAGAATAAATCTGTAAGGAGGTAAATACGCGTTCACAGTCCTGCAGGCCTACAGCTGTCGTCATGTCAAACAGTCCTCTGTGATACGTTTGAGTTAAAGATAAATGTAGCAGCCACTAGTTTAATGCTGGGACCCGTTTCCTCTTCCTTCTTCTGTAAAAAGGATGCATTAAATCAGGTCAGCTATGATGTTTGATACCCCCCCACCTCCTCCTCCTATTTCCCTCAGATCCTGTCGCCTCTACCTGTTTTGGGATGGCTGGAGGGAAGAGGACACCTTATCTTCACAGAACTTCCTCATGGCGAGAGTACTGAGAGCCTGGTCCGCCCTGCACACACACACACACAATTTGAGTCAACATTTTCCATCATGGGACTTGCATCAGAATCCAAAAGTACATGGAAAGGATACAGCTGGAATCAGCCACAGGATAAAGCAGTTTCCACTGTTCCTGTGCAGAATCCAGCAGGCTTCATTTATCAAACGAACGATCAACAAAGTCTGCATAAAAACTATTTATCTGCTAAAACAAGCCAAACGGTACATGGCTGCAGTAACTTACTGAATCTAACAGTCACACAGTAACTTTTATTCCCCTCACCCTGCAGAGATCTTGCTGTAGTGCATGTAGGCTGCAATAATCACGCCCGTTTTCCCTTTGTTGCCCTGCAGGAAGAAATGGGAAGCAAAAAAATAAAATAAAATCAGGTTTGACTGATATCATCCTCAGTTGATTCTTAAAGATTGAACAACAGGACTGATTTGATCGTCTTAACAGAGAAAGATGAGTCCTTTAGACAAATCAGCTCCATAAAGAGAAGTGGAAATGCTGTTGAGTTCAAATTAAAAAGCTCCCTGTGGTGTTTTTTTTTTTTTTCCCCACAGCCGGTGCTCCACACTTCCTGACAAATTCCAAAGACATTCCAGTTTCAAATTCCAAATGTGACCCCTCCAGATAGCAGCAGGAAGGCCCCCTGAACACAATGAGCACAAATTAAAGCTTGTTTTGCGGCTGTACTCCCTTCAGCGCAGGACTTTTCGGTGACAGCGAGCTGCTTATTCTCGTCCTTGGCGTGATCAGCAGCTAACAAACAATCTGGAATGTTCAGGACGGTCGGCGAATCCAAGACGTAGTCTGGTTTTACTATTTCAACTCGTCAGACCAAAACCAACGAATAAAACGAGCTGCGGTCATCCTCAGCGCGAGCAGAGAAACACAACTTTTCTGAAAAATGTGGCGTGTGGAAGGTAAAAATCAAGAGTTTTTCCTGAGCACTTCCTTAATTAAAACATGCAACTACAGCTGCGTGTTGAAGAGCCTGGGAAAATGTGGGATGTCTGTCTGAAGCAGGCCCCCTGAACTCTGACCTTGCAGTGGAGGACCACCACGTGCTGGGGGTCGGAGGTCAGCCAGGACTCCATGGCCTTACATATGGCGCAGATCTTATCCAGCGGAGGGGCGTGGAGGTCGGGCCAGCCGAAGTCATGGACCTGTGGGAGATAAAAGAGAAAAGGAGCGTGATCTGAGAGGCTTAATCTGAGGTTGCCTCCTCATGTGATGAAGGCAAAGAAAAGCCTGACCTTCGGGTTTAGTCGGGTGATGTCGTGTCGTCTCTCTGAGAGATTCAGGAGCTGAAATGGAAAAAAATGTACATGCTTTTCTATCAAACTGCATCACTGTTAAATTTGAGATGTGTCCCTGATAAGACTGAACAACAGCTGCGTATTTCTGGGCTGCTGAGTGGATTTTGTGCAGCAGCTGTGCATCCTTGAAGTTTCCTCACCAGAAACTTGTCCTGATGTTTGGATTTGAGCATGGCAGCCACCTCCTTCAGGTTGAGACGGTATCTTTGCTCCTCCAGTTTCGGAGGGAAGAAGACGGATATGATCCTCTCGGTGATGTACGTCAGGTCGAAGTCATAGTGGCGCTCCATCACGCGCTCCATCACACGGTCCACGCTGAAGCTCCTGGACAAAAACAAGACGAGAGCGCAGACAGTAAACCAATAGATCAGGTTTTCACTCAGCTCAATAAAAAGTAAATCTCTGCTAGCCTGGTTGAAAATCTCCACTTCAGATTCTTCCCTTTTTTAAGAGAAGAGGAATTTATTTTACTTTTTAAAAATGATGTAAAGTTGCACGATCATGCTGTTCTGACCCTGATGTAGCAAAAAAAAAAAAAAAAAAAAAAGGCCCAAACAGTTATGATTTCATTTATTAAACTGGACTCTCGTGCTCTAAGACGTTTTGTGAAAATCTGGTTAAATTTTGAACCATAAACATGTAGAAATATGGAGACTTCTCATGCACCGCTGCAGGAAACCGCACACGGACTCTGATGGACAGAAACAGACGGCTGAGAAGAAAGTGGGCAAAGAGAAACTGGATCCTGAGAGTAACTTGCAGGTCAGATCACATTCATGTCCTCCGTCACATTTGTGACACTGAACCTTCCTCTGAGAACAAAAGACTGAAGGTCATTAGTCTGAGGGACGAATGTAAAGGATGCAGATTAGAGCTGACAGCAGGGAAATGTTAAACATGAAATCCCCCGGGCGTTTTCTATCATGTATAACATGGAGGCGGGTCTCCAACATACTGTAAATCAAAGAAAAGAAGAAAGAAAAAGAGAGAATGTGATGTTTTACCTTGGCAGAGTGTTCCTCTGTTTGGTGTAGTTCAGAGACTTGGTTGATCCCTTCGAATAAAAGACAAAAATCACTAAAAATGAGTTTTACCAAAACGATAAACACGCAGAGTACTTATTTAGGGTTTGACATAGCGCTGACATGTGAGCCATCTTATCTGTCCACTCTTATTTCTTGATGACCATCAGGTCAAAGGTTAACCTTAGGCTCCAGCTCCTTCTTTCATGTCTCTTTTGGACACAACTATCAGCTGCATGTTTTCACTCAGGATTGATCTGCAAATTTAAACTCATTCTGAACGGTTAAACAAACAAAAAAGGACAAAAACTCCTGAACTCCTACAGCATAACAAACATCGTTTCTGTGTATTTTGCTTTCCTGTGCCTGTTATTAAAATGTGAACTCTTCATCAAAAAGACAAATTCCTCATTACTTGATAATAAACCTAATTCTAGAACAAATAATAGCAGGATTGTTCACATTTTTTTTTATTTTTATGCATAACAGTATAATTTTAAAGTCATAAAATGACATACAAATACAGCAATTGTGCAAAATTTGTGTGGTAATCAGATTCAAGGCAACTTCTGATTTGATTTTTAATTTTTTAATTTTATTATATACAATAAGACGCCTGCCATGCAACATGTTGAAACTGCAGCTCTTATCTATGTCAATGGTCAGCAAAATTCACACATTATTTATTTTTTAAGCTAGATTTGGTTGTTTCTAGTGATTTCCTTCATAATTGCCAAGAAGAGTCTGATTTATCAACAACGATTTTGCAGATCGTTAACTAAAGTGCATCATGATGGTGATCTTTTTAAATATTCTGAAGCATGTCTTATCAATTATAAGAGCTAAAAGTTCACAAAAACAAATTTTGGCTCAGTTTGTGCTAAATTGACATCAGTGAAGCTGCAAAGATTTGGATATGTTTTGATAGAATATAATGAAGAGATGGCGTCATTTTGAGGAAACATCGTTGAAGTGAAGAAAATGAGGAGAGGGCATGGAGGTTAAAGTGAGCTCACCATGTGCTGGACGTGTCGAGAAGGAGCCGTCCCTCTACGTTGCTGGAAGTGATGGGGAAAAAGGGGAAGAGATGAGAGGGAGCAGGGAAAAGGGAGGCAGCAGAGAAGAGACAGGAGAAAACAGAGGAAGGAAAGGAGAGATAATTAAACAAACAGACTCCCTAATGGACAAACAAAACTACTTCCTACAACAACTATTTTCTTCTTCCTTTGAGCTGAAACTGTGCTGTGCTCCCGAAATGAACCAAACTCCAACTGAGTCGAGGGCTTGGCTTCCCAGAAGGAATTCAGCTCAGAGGAAACCATACAGTGGTTTTGGGGATTCATAACTGTGGATAGACGTAGTGGGAAAACTTGTCTTGTAAAAGGAAAACTGTTGAGGAAAAGAAAAGAGTAAATGAAGGGGACTTACCAAATCATTGGAAGGAGCTGGGATGCAGGCAGAGGTCACCTAGAACACAAAGAGCCACATGCTAAAACAAGACCTGTTCACACACAAACACACAAACACACAAAAACCAACATTCAGCAGGACTCTGACGGGTCAACGCTGGGGAAAATGCTTTTACAGGGATACGATTTCAACTTAAAACATGAAAAATCTGAAATAGTTGTTTGAAACTTTGGCAAAATAGTGTGCATTTGTTTTTCTGAGACGTTCTAATAGAGATACGGTTTTCATATCTATGATGTCACTGTCTTCAGCTCATCTGTCCTGAGCAGGTTCTGAGGTAAACATGGATTGCCGTGCTTCTCGTGAGATACGTGACTTTGTGAGACTTCAGGGCACCGGACCGGAGACTCTGAAGTTGCAAACGTGGTATTCTGAACACAAGCAGCCGATGGGGCTGAGTGACTTTTCATTAACCTTGTAAAGGGTCATATTAGCACAAACTTTCAAGGAAAAGATTTAAAAATATGAAAAAAGTTACTTTAAAACAAAATAAGAATAATGTTAAGAACAAACAAGTCAAAGCCTGGCTATAATCCAAATGAAATGCTGCGATAAGACTGTAAATGTCCAGTGCACGCTATAAAAACTTTATAGAAAGAATTCCCCATAAAAGGTTAAAACCTTATAAAAATCAGACATAAAGAAACTCCTATTGTCTCTGCAGCTTTTCTGACCTCTCTGCTAAAGGTTACGCTGACCTTTATAGAGTTTTTCATCTATTTATATCTCTGATGACTGAACTAGAAAGAATGTCACACTCATCAGATTCACTGACTTAAGAGTTTGCTTTTCTCTAAAATGTGAACAAATCATAAAATACAGTTTTACACTTTGTTTTACACAAACATAAAACATCTGTTTTCAGGGGCAAAGCTGGAAACTGAATGTAAAACTCAGCTCTTGCCAACATGAAAATGCAGGTTTTCCAAAATGCGGTTTTTATTTATCGTTTCTAAAAAATATCATCGGAAACGCCGTTTCTAGAAATGCCTTCATCCATACACAGAAAACAACCCGATATGATGTAGAAACTATGCCAGGCATGTAGGCGGCGCTGTAACGCGTTTTTATGCAAATAAACAAAAAATGTATCCAAAAATGATGCCACTTCAACCCTGCGTCTTAATTATTCAGACAGCGCGGTGGTGGAGGGAACACAGAACTTTATATGACGACAAACACTGTAAAACCAGCGACGCAGAGATAAGTCTCAAATAAATACAAGTCACGCTCAAGAGCTTGTTTACAAAATGTGAAGTATGTGCAAACATGAAGCCAAACTGCACAGCTGGAGCAGCGAGACACAAAATAGAACGACGCGTCCGATTCCCATGTCTGCTACGGCCCCACAGGTCGGTGAACTGGAACCAGAGCTGAACAGCAGCTCTAATCCAACAGGCTGAGAGCCACCGTCATGCTTACGTAACCCACACATGGACACACACACGGCTATGTTTCTGCCAAACAGCCCCTTTTTGGCCTGTTTATTTGGATACAGGAAAAGGGCAAGGGCTTGTCTGCGTTTCATTGTACAAAAGGGAAGTCTGAGACCCTGAACCTGGGGGTGTGTCAGCACACAGTCAGTCTACGTTATTTTTTTTTTTTTTTGCTTTCTTTCTTTAGCACGAGGCTGCTGCTTAAGTTCAGACATCAACAGGAAGGCAGAGGAACTGATAAAAGAGCTAAACTGAGACGTGTTGCGTTTGATTCAGGAAGAAGGTTTAGGCTAAATGCCGGCTATCAAATGACAAACTTGACAATGTTCCTGTGTGAGTCACTTTGAGAGTGAATGATTCTCCTCTGTAGCCATGGGGGACTGACTTCTGAATCGTATCCTTGGTGTTTTTGTTTTCCTCCATCATTTGATAGGTTTGAGGTGGGTCAGGCTCGTATTCGTTTCAACTGATGGGAAAAATGATTCATGCTTCTTTAAAAATTAAAACAAGAGCTGCTGTTGATTGCTCTCCTTTATTCACTAGTTTCTTTCTCTCCATCCCTTCTCTCCCATGCAGCACCCAGTCGAGGGGCCTCCTGAGGGTGGCCACCGAGCCAGAAACAACACCCCGCACCGCACCGGATTCCATCTCCACCGGCCAACACTTACGCACAAACTTCCTGCTAACAGACCTCCACCCATTTCTCCTCTTCTCTTTTCATTCCGATTCTCTTACCTCCTCTGTTCTTTTATCTTAGTATCTTTTTCTTCATCCCTCTCATTTTTGTTTTCCATATTTTTTTTTACGTTAAACATTTTCTTTGACTTTCTTCCCATCCTTCTTTTTGTTCATATCTTTCTTCTTCACCAGTTTTATTATTCTTCCTTTCTCATGCTTTTCATCTTGTTTTTCAAGCTCAGCATGAGAACATTTCTCCTAATCGCAGACGCTCTTCCTTTCCACATCATCTTGCGATTCCGATATTTCCTTCCTTTTTCCTCACTTGATTTTCTCCTCTAATCTGTTTCTTACAAAACATTTCCTGTTTGTCATTTCTCAAACTTTGGACCTACCTTTTATTATTTTCTTAATTGTATTTTTTTTTTTTAAACTTACTGCATCCTTCTCATGTTCCAACGTGCCCTGGATTCAGATTTTGGCTGCATGTCTGAACACAGTAGTAACTCAAGATAAGTTTCTGTTTGAAAACATCCAATATGATCACAATTTAATCATCTCAGTTTCACTTTTGCATGTTTTACTTCATGCACATGAAATGCAGCCCCTTCCTCCACCTCCGGTGGTTCTTCAGGTGGGTCCAGCTGAACCTCTGCATCCCTGATCTTCATGACCCTCTCCTCCGTCTCTCCACACCGACCTCTTCCTCGTGCTCTTCCCTACATCTGCTGTTGCCAGCCCTCTGTCATCTTGCTCTCTCAGCGTTTTGTTTTGGTGCAGTGGCCCTGACTCTTCTGGCTCCCTAACAGGCTCTTTGATCCATCAGAGCCAGAAGAAGCATAGCAAATGAATAAGGCACAGCTCTCTCTTCTCAAAGCGAGGCTTTAGAGCTGTGGGCTCTTAGAGGGATAACTTAGGGGTGAGGTAGCAGCCTTGGTATGTTGTTACTGTGAGAAATGTGAGGGCAATGCTTGTGAGACCCCAATACAGTTTGCCTGTGAGTGAAAACTTGCATAAAACAAAGTCTTCTGTTTAAAAATCAAGCGGATATGATTTTGATAATGAAAACATCTGGACAACACACATCATACAGTCCCTAAACAAATCCACGCATAAATTCCTTCAAGAGTTTTTCATTTTCCTGCAATGAGAAACAAAATTCTTCAGATCTAAACTATGCAAAGACATACTGAAAACCCTAAAAAAAGCAAATACTGTTAGCAACTATAGCTGAAGACACAAACTGTGAGAAAATTAGAACATTTTCAATAGGAAACACACCAACTTGGTACATTTCACTCTTTTGCAAGACATTTAGCAGGGTCACATGATTGCAAACAAATATATTTTCTTGTAATTTAGTCACAAAATGTCTTAATCATGTCTCAATTTCGTTGACAGTCTCTAGAAAGTTGCGCAACATTTCTCCTTTCCTGACACACGGAGAATAAATTCAGAGGTTCCTGCGATGATTCTGTGAGATTACAATGGTAAGAAAAGGACACCAACAACCCTCACCAAAGTTTCAGGAGTTTTAGGAAAATCAGTGGCGACGTCAGGAAATCTGTTGCCAACTGAGTTTCCAAAGAGTTCCTGGCTTTAGATTCCTTGTAATTGTCCGTTTGCAAAAATAAAAGAGGCATCTTTAAGAGATCTAAATCTCTTGGATGAGTTTTATAGCACTTATATTTCTACCTATAATGAACACCGTTTCAGCACAAGTCATAAAAACGTCTCTCATCAACAACAGCTCCAAATGTTAGTCCTAAAAACGTAACAAAACCAAGAGATGGTCCGAGAGTGAAGCTCAGCGTTTAGTGAGTCTTTACGGAACAGAGGAATTATAGGATTTTAAAACTGTCGAACATGTTTGTGGTGGTTTAGTCCTTTGGGGAATTCCCCAATCTGCACAATGTAAACGTTATTTCATAGTTTTGATGTTTACATTATGGTTCCACATTGTAACGGCTCATGCTTGGCGGGGGTTTGAAAAACACTCGGTGCAGGCTCAGAACTTTAATTCATCATAAAACTTCTGCAGAAATGTTCCCTCAAAAGGCCTTTTCCTGTTATTCATAGTGACATTTTCCCCTCAGATCTGTTTTCATGGGCTCATGTGTCTGATTTCTACTGGGAATTATGAAATGTTTGCCTGTGGCCCCATCAGCAGTGCAAACGAAGTATGTTGAAATGCTGGTTCAAAGGAAATCCAGCAAACATGTTTCGATAGGGAACATTTTCTGATTAATTTACAGACATGAACAAATAAGTACACCCTATGGTTCTGAGATTTGATGTATGGTCTAATTATAAATCAGCATCACATTCGCATCTTATCAATTAAAAAATAAACTCAAAATGCAGAATCAGTTTTTTTATACCAACTATAACTCAGAGTAATTATCTTCTGAGTGACTTCATCACATTGCTGTTACTGATCGTTGGTTTGAGCTGTTTGTTCATATTAAATGTTCCAGTTCTGTGTTTGATTTAGGCCAAAAGGAAAGCTTTCAAGATGCTTCGGTTTGGTTTTTGACACAGGTTGGATAAACCCAAAGTATCACTGGGCATCACTGGAGACACAAAATGGGAGAAAATGCAATTTTTTAAAAACTTTGAAACGTGGTTAAAAAATACGTATGACCTTTTTGCTATTAGTTTTATATGTGGCCAAATCACATGGGGCACATGATGCCACCGCAAACAAACTGTGACTGTCACACAAGTTTGCTAGTCACAAAAAGGATACACTATTACTTAAGTTTAGAGATGTATTGATTTTTCAAACTGAGTATGAGTACATATAAGTACTTGCCAATACAGTACTAATAAATGCCATTGGTATAAATCATGGTTTGGTTCCTTTAAAGTAATAGAAAAAACAAGTCAAATACTAGTTTTACCTTTTTTAAAGACAAAACACAATAAACACAATAACTTTGATCATCAGCAGGTCATCCTGTTACAACAAGACAGGATGTGTCAGCTGGTTGATTCACTATAAAACAAAAAGTCACATTCATCTGGAGTAAAGGTTGATCGAAGCTTTAATCAGCTGGTTTCTTCGGTTTAGCTGTTAGCAAAATGTTAGCGGCTAAATTAAACATGCTAACGCTTTGGGAATCATTCAGGTATAAACAGATTACTGGAACTTTACAGAACCAAAAGTCGGTACTGTGAGGATTTGAACAGCGTGTGTATACTACTGTTACGTAAAAACAACAACAACAACAACAACCACTACCACTACTACTACTACTACTAATATTACTACAACACCAGTAAGTTGACTCCATCTGCTCCAGAGTTAGCTAGTTAGCTGCCGTTGTCTCTCGCTGCAGCTCAACTGAGACATCTCACTATGTTAATTATTATCAGTTCCAAAGTATCAGAGTACGAGTATGAACATAGTATCTGACCAATACCCGACACCAGTACCAGTATTGATGCATCCCTACCTAATTTGTCTGCATTTTAGTCACAGCCCTGTCTGACATGTCTATAATTGGTCAAATGTCCACTCCCTGAAGGATTAGCGCCTGTTTTAAAACTTTTCCTCTTATTATTAATCTTTCTTGGTGTAAAGTTGACTTCAGCCAGTGTTAAAATAACACAAACATTCTCACATTTCAGGGCAGCAACTGTTGATTCTTTAAGATTGTTGCTTATACCACTTTTCCTTGGCATTTCGTTGACACACACCTGTATGCTCCAGAAAAAAGCCCAAACTTCAGTTTTTCCACCCAGTGCGAGTTCATGTTGGCATAGCTTTAACTGGATACATTATAAAAGGGTTTATGAACTAATGAGGACAAGAGGGAATAAGAACCTTGTACTTTCCTTTTCAAAATGACTAAGGTAAGCGAAACACAGCCAAGTCCTGTAACCATATCGCGTAACGTGGGCATTGTTGTTCTCGCCACAAAAACAAAAAGTCAAACAAGTCATGCTGAACAGGAAAACACCACACAAAGCCAAACCAGCGCTGTAATAAAAGAGCACATTTTGGGTTTGACACCACAAGGGAGCAAACTGTAGACAAAGGTTTCTATCTCTGGGAACCCAGCTGTGTCACAGCAACATCAGGCCGTTTGAGCAGCAGGAATTTAAAGACCGAGACGTGGTCAAACCTATAGCGACAGGATGAGAAAGCCTGGCGTTTGCATCCAGTCCAGATCCTCATCAAACCACATGTTTCATGCTTCCTGCTAACATACGAGCACTGCTTTTAATGTTTCGTTTCTTTTGATGTTTAGCCTTGAGCCTACAGGCCCCCCCCCCCCCAATTCCTTCAGCTCCGGTGGGAGAGCCAATCAGAGCGAATTGATGAAAGCTGCAGAGAATCAGCAGTGAAAGTCGATGCTGGCCGTGACCTTTTGTGCTTTCATCATCGCCATTATTGAGGAATGACCCCGAAGAACAACGAAGAAAGAAGAAGAAATCTAAAGATTAAAAAAGGTCACTGGTTACTGCATCATAGAACTCCAACTATCCTCCAAATAACAGACAGACTCACCAACATGGAGGTAATACCCCTTGTGTTTGTAAGCAGTTTGAACCATATGGTGCAACGTTCACCTGTTTAGTGTCAGAGTTCAAAATTTTAAAGAGAAAACGTGAAAGAATTGCCAAAATGAATTACTTCAGACTAAATATCCAAGAGTTCAAATTCCAGATTCTGTTTTTGGCAGAATTTTACATCCACCTGTTGATTAAAGTCATTATCTGGGTGGTTTTTCTTTTACCTATGGCGTTTTGTATCCTGTAAGGAGGAGCTGAAGGATGTACTCGGATGGCACATACAGCACAAGGCATAAAATGTTTATTGTTGTAAATGTTATAGATTATAAGGCTGCAGGACATGAACAGTTTATCTCATCCTTACAAACATGTGTCTCCATTAAAAAGCACTAGAAGTAATCTATGAAAGTGTCTGAAGCAAATAGGCCAACGTTTAAAGGTCATGCACCAGCAGATGTGGAACGTAGACCTTTTGAACGTTCATCTCAAAGTCAGAGACTGCTTTGTGTTTTGCACAAACCTGAAGGATCTACTTTATGACAGTTCTGGGAGTTGCATGGCCAAGCTGTGTGCTTCAAATGCACCCCACATGTCTAATGCCTCCTAATCATGACAAGGTGGGCTCCAGGAGAAAACCAGGAGGGACTCAGTCCAACTTAAGAAGGCTTTAAAGCCTAAGCTAGGCAGAAACAACACCTATAGGCTAAAGCTAAACATCAGTAGAGTCCAATAGTGCTCGCCTGTTTGTGAGGCCTGATGTTCCTGCTGCTCAACATTTTGTTCCCACGATTCATTTTGACTGTCTAGTTTGAGTCCAAACAGCTGGGAGGAAGGAAGGAGATATTCTAGGACATGTGGGTCCCTTTGGTGGAGCTTTTACAACCACGTGGAATGCAATTCCCTGTTATGGAGCTAAATGTTTTTACTACATGTTCATAAGCTCCATCTTTTCAGAAGGGACTTACTTAGACTTGGAAAGTAGTGCAGGGCACAGGTGTCTAACCTGGTCATGGTTTTAAATCTCTGGTCAGTTGCCATTGTATTCAGCTTACAAGGCTTGGCACCCTTACTGGGATGGCGGCAATAATGATGCATCCTTTTTCCAATAATTATGCATCAAGGTTGCTAGAAGTTGCCTGGATAGGGTTTGAACTTCTAACCAGCTTTTCCAAACGAAGGCAACCAAGCCGCTGCACCAACCAGCCAGTCAGACGTAGCGTTCCCAAGCAAAAGTGACATCAAACAAAAGGAACACGAGAAGCTCAAGAAACACCAAGACCTCATTGGTGCCATTAGAGTACTCTGGGCTGTAACCTCATGAATATGCAAACTTCAATGTGCACATGTGTTATGTACAAAATATTTCAAGTGCATGATGAAAAACCAAAGCTTAAACCAAAACCCCACCAGGTCGTTCTCATCCAACCACCTTCATTTTCCTCATGAGCCAAACAAGCGCTGAAAGCTGGAGCCCAGATAAAAATAAATGTGGGTAAATAAACTAAGCAGGAGGACTCGGAGCACGATGAGACTGGAAGACATCAACAATGGAAAAAAATCAGCTGTGAGCCAACTGATACCGGGTGTTATTACAGAGCTTCACTCCTTAAGTCGACGTCTACACTCTGTGGTTCTCTGTCATTCATCCTGTTGATAAGAAAACACACACACACACACAATTCCCCAAAGCACAATGTTTCCTCCTGTTTCTATATTTGCAGCAGCCGTCAGCATAAACACTGTTTATCATATGTGCTCAGATTCTTCAGACGGGTATTGTCAACAACCGCTTTAGGGTCCGTCTCAATTTGCAGCAAACCACAACTGGCAAACAAAACGTCACTGTGGTCAAAGTTTTTCTTCTCTCCCTGTGATTTTTTTTCTTCGTTGCTTCATTATCTTGTTGAGGCCTGAGGAGGTGACTTTATGAAAAAAGGGCACCGAAAAAGAAGGGATTATTCACATGGGAAAGAACTTTTCAACAGAGGTTGATCTTTGTCTGGAAGTGGGAGTTAGATTACTGAAAATAAAAACAAGTATAAAATGGGGCTTTCGATATCATTAAAACAGTCTGTTTGTGACTCATATCCTGCTACGATGGGCGTCGATACGTCAGAGTTCTCATAGCAAAGATGTCCGAAGGACCTCAGAATAGACACGGCTAATTAGAGCGGCTTATACCCCCAGGCTTAGCTCCGACTTGGCTAAGTTAGCCGTCATGCTTATGGTTTTATCTCTCATCAGGACTGCTCACGAACTTCACTTCCTTGGCCACACACACATACTGGCCCATCTCAGCAATTACCAGAGCCGTCTGTGATAAAGCGCCGTCTCCTTCAGTCAGGACAGACGGTCTCTGTAAAGTTGAACCATGCATTTGCGTCCCGTTATCCTAAATGACTCACTGATTTACACAAGTGAAGTTCTGAGTCTCCAGGAGGGAAACCAGAGGTCTGGGCTCAAGGCCACAAAATTACTCAACACTAACGTCACTGAGATCCCCCAAAACAACCTACTGAATCAATTAAGATGGCTCCTTACTGTAAAACTGTTTTTTCACGCTTTGCTGCACATCTGACAGACCTGGCTGTGGGGAAAGCTTAAAAGCGTCTTGTGGTTGATGTTTTACTGTGGCATGTTTGAATGGCGATTTAACCCAAAGGTTTCAGTTTGACAGGAAGTCTGTGGAGTACCAGGGATGTTGATGGGAAAACATGGACAATGGTGTCATTAATCCATCATCCTATCCCATCATCGCTTCCTTTTCTCAGCCCTCATGGTATGTTTTCAATGGAAAGGGTCACTCTGGTCAGTGCAAAGTTTTACAGGAAAAAGAGTTCATATTTAAGATCAAGAAAGTGGGAGAAAAGAAGACGAGGGAACTGGAGAGATTTTAAGTTCTCTGCTGGAATCTGGCGTTTTCTTTATGGAAAGAAAAAAAAACCCAGACAGCTTGAGGAATTTAACTGTAACCACAACTGTCCTGATGAAAGGGTTTTATGTTAGAGAAACATTAGGTGGGTTACGTTGCTCTGCCCAAGCCTCGATCCCCCCCCCCCCCCCCCCCCCCCCCCCCCCCCCCCCCCCCCCCCCCCCCCCCCCCCCCCCCCCTATCTGTACTTGATTGCACACCCTCTTCTTGCCAAGAGAAGCAACATTAACCAGACTGGTTTTATGTATTTTGTCATGTTTAATGAATAAAAGGAAAGACGACAAGAGACGAGGAGGAACCCGGAGTCATGAAGAAGCTGTGCACTGACAACATACGTCTGCTCACTAAACATCGTCTTCCTGTCTAAACTGGAGATTTTACATCTGTTCTTCTTTTAAAATGACAAGTTCAGCTCTGGATGCAGACATTAGTCTAACAACACATCAAACTAAGGGCTGCGACTGTTGGCAGCTAATTACTGTAAAGATGAAACTACGTCTCTTGTTGGAATCCCACTTTTGCACATGTAACTGCAAATAAATTGTGCAAAATGGAAATGAAATTAAAAGGTTAAAGATGGCAAAAAAGACGTGCCCCTCAATTGTCAACATGCTCAAAAATCACACCAATGCAAGAATGTGGCTCATGCAAGGAAATTGAGAACTATCAGAAACATTTTGGGAGTTTTTTTTTTTAAATCCCTTGAAAATGCTGCTTGCAGTCTTTTCACTAGCAGTCGCAGCCTAAAGGCCACTTTATGGTAGCAGAAAATGCATGGACAAGTCATTTGCGATTCCAAAATGTGTGCAATTCATGGTGTTGATAATACTGAGCATCCATTGGAGAACAATAAAAATCATGGCCAGTGGCCAACTATTGTTTTTATTCATATCTTCTGTTATTAAATGCATCAAGACACAAACGTCACTGATGGATTTTGTAACAAATCTGTTGTATTAAGGTTTATTTAAACGATAGGGAATCATATTCATCATGTCATCCAGCTATCTGAGATTTAATGAGGAATTGCCTTGTTTGTTTAGTTGTGATTTTGAAATAATTGCAAATTTTCACAGAAAAACAAGCTTTTCTAAGTAAAAATAAATATTTACCTACATCAATAAACAATTATCTTGAGATAATATCAGGAACATTTATGTCCTCACTCAGCTTCCGTAGTGGTCTGCTGTGATTTTACTGATCAGACACACACAGTGTAGTTGGTGCATTCAGAGACGACATACCCAGGGCCACACACTGATGTGAAAACCATGAACTATATTTACAAATCGGCCTCTGTCAGCCAATAAAACGTGAACTCCTCTGATCTGACGGTCTGAGTCTGATCCAGACTCAGGTATTTTAAAATAATGGGCGACCTGACTCAGATTATAACCTCAGCAGATTCTCAAATGCCCTCTCATAAAGTTTCCCCTGACCAGCGGAAATGCTTCATCTTGCCTAATTACACAGGCCAGTCAACTCGTCACGGGCTGAATTTCACTCATTTTAATCCTTCCTCTTCTTGCTGCTCCTCTCTCCCCCCTTCAGTTCCCTGTGGACTACATTTTCCACTTGGGATCAAAGTTACAGGGGAAACTATTCTCTGAGAGAAAACACACAGAAATAAAACTGTTTACAGCCTTCTGAGAGTCTCTTGTGTTTTTTTTTAGAACAAAGATGAGCCAGCTGGAGGGAATGGACCCCGTGAGCAAAGATTAGGAAACAGAATGACAGAGGAGACAAATGAAAAGAGCAGCTATAAACCACCTATTACCACCAACCTCTCTGTTGGGAAGGAAGTTTATGAAAAGTGTGTGTGGGAGGAGGTAAGTGGTTCCACAGAAACGGAGCAGATGCACAGACAGGATGCTGACCGGTGTGGTCATGAGATGATTTGTCACCAAGCTTATACTGCAACACCAGCCGGGAGCAAATAGATGAGTGAGAACAGGTTGCTTTAAGACAGCAAATACACTCAAAGTGAAGAACCGATTCAAGGCTTTAACTGTTAACTTTGAGATGTTAGTGACCTTAGCAGGACCAATGCCATCCTTTCTCCACCACAGCCTAAATGTTCAGGTCAGATAAGAGCCAAGATGGATGTGACTGGGCTTCTACGCCCTGCCTCATCTAACCTCTCCCTTCCTGGGCAGCAGAGATGGATATCTCTGTTTAACAACCCAACATCAGACCATTCCAGTAAAACAACCTCTTCTTCCTTTCTGCGACCAATGAATGAAGCCTTTTAAGCAGCCGGGAACCTTAAGTTAAGTCCCATTTCAGGATAGATCACAGAAGATATGTGGTTTTTTTTTTACAAAGAATATTTGCCCTTTCACACAAGCAACCAAACTTGTAAACTGTATCTGAAGAAACAAACCACATCACTGTGCTATCTCAAAGACCTCCTTTGATCCTCAAACCCTTCCTCAAGGCGCTCTTCTCCTCTGATACGGAGAGATGCTGGAGGACTGAGTCCACATGCCTTCGCCTGCTGCCTGCCAAGGCTCTCAGCTTCTACCTCCTCCTTCATCACTCTGGACATGGCCACGACTGGCATTCTTCCCCTCTGCATCTCTCTGTCTATTCATTATACCATCCCTCCATCAATGGCTCTTTCACAGGGGCAGCAGTGTGTGGGGTTAGAGGCAGGCTTGGAGCTCTAGCTGAGGAATGCAGCTGAGCAGCTTTTTTAGTGGCAGAGATCTGGAGACTTCTGCCCTCACAGAGCTTCAGTTATTTGTTGTTTCACTTCATCCATCCATCCATCCATCCATCCATCCATCCATCCATCCATCCATCCACTTCAGCTTATCCAAGGTATGGTCATTGAGGAAACAGGTCCAAGATGGAAGCTTAGCCCAGACATTCCTCTCCCCAGTTTATTCTCGGGGATCCCAAGGCGTTCCCTGACCAGAGAGGATGCAAAATCCCCCCAGTGACTCCTGGGTCTTCCTAGGGGTCTCCTCCTAGTGCCTAGAAAACCCTCCAAAGGGAGAGGCCTCCCAGTCAGATGCCTGAACCACCTCAGCTGACTCCTTTCGACGTGGAGGAGCAGCAGCTCTACTCTCAGCTCACATCATCTCTAAAGCTGAGCCTGGCCACCCTCAGGAAACTTAGTTTGGCAACAGGATCTCATTCTTTCAGTTATGATCCACATCTAAAGGCCGTAGATGAGGGTTGGAACATATGGACCAGTAAACTGCTGCAAACTTAAAGCAAAAATCTCATTCCCAACCTGAAGGTTCCACCTTTTTCCACTCAAGAACTGGAACCTCACCCCGATAATAATCTACTTAACATCTGTAGCTTCCAATATAGACCTCAAAACCAAGGACGTCCATCTCCCAGGGGCTCGTCTCATCCAGGATGAGTAGAGAGTCTGCGTTTGGGTTTAACAATAAATTGGAAGGGTCAGTTTGGTCAGAGATGACTTCACATTTAATCTACTCCCACACAGTTTCCCTGATTCTAATTGTTACTGGAGTGTTTGAGTGAGACGGCCCTCATGATGATCACCCGTTTCCTTAACAGCACGCCTGGGAACAATGTGGTTTAGGTTGGACCATCTCCATCTGGCCCCAAATGTTCTTTAACGAAATCAAAACAACTTATATAACTCAAAACCAACATTTTATTATTGAATCATAAAGCAAATACAATACACAATATACTAGCCTGATAACTCCCCAATTCAGACTGAAATAGGCCTTAGAGCCAGTACCTCACTGGGTTGTGACTGCTGGTGAGAAATTACAAACATCGCTTTCACAGGAGTCCCGAAAATGCCTGTGAGGGTTCTCAACTTCCTTAAACGAGTCACAGGGCCGCTGCAGTTTTAATATATAATAATATTTATATTTTCCTAAAAACTAACTGAAACTGTAATATCAAAATAAAATGTAAACTCATCCACAGGCAGTTTGGAGTTTGGCTCGTCAAACATCAACACAATAAAGATAAATTTACTGTCACCAAAACCTCCAGAAACTGAATATTATACTTTGTCTTAATTGTGCTAACATTGCCTTCACAGCTCCACACAGACTGCAGGTGGAAACTTGCATAACATATAAATCATAAACTAACTCAAATCGAAGTTAAACCTGCGACCATTCACAGCTCTCTGAGGAAGATTCTTACCTTGGCCTCACATTTCCTGTGAGTGGCTGTTTTGCATACTAGAGGAAATGGGAATCAGAGGAGAGAGAAAAAAGCAGAGCAAATTAGAAATGCAGAGTCCAAACTATTTGTGTGGAAATAAAAATAAAAGCTAGACTAGAACTCTTACCTCTGCAAAAGGAGCCCACGTTGTCGATGTTCTGTCGACACACGCTGCACTGCCTCTTTTTCTTAAAAGTCTTTTCCTTGAAGACATGGGGCTCTCCCTTTCCAGCCTGCTTAAAAACACAACACAGAAAAGTTTGATTACCAACTTTAGATTCTCGATGCATAGACTACAGCGGCTAAAGGACTAACGTCCCTCAGAAATCCTGAGAAAAACCTTTAATATTCAGAGTTTGACTCAGCACACATTCATCTTTGAGCCAACTTTACACTGAAAACAGTGTGATTTGATAAAAACAAAGATCTGAGGCGACGCTTGAGTGACTTTGTGGACAGTAATAGTCACCATGTCTCTGGTTGCTCAGCTTTAACTCGTTCTGGGTGCAGATTTTTGTGCATGCATGTGCACAAAACAATTTTTTGTGCATGCATGTGCACAAAACCTGCAACAATTCTTTACTCCTTTTGCTACATGAACCTCAGCTCTGGTTGTGTAACCGTCTTCCAGTTATAATCCTCCTGGTTCCCGCCCATTCCCTCCTGTAATCCCATGTTTCTGTGTGTGTGTGTGTGTGTGTGTGTGTGTGCGTGCGTGCGCGAGAGAGAGTTTGTGCAGATTTGTTAGTTTTAAAAAAGCTGAACAGATTGTTAAAAGTCAGAAAGGATAAAATCATGAAATAAACTTTTCTTTCTCATGTTCACATTCGAATGCACGTGTGAGTGTGTATGTGTGCGTGTGTCTGTGTGCGTGCATGTGTGCGTGTGTGTGTGCGTGCATGTGTGTGTGTTTTAATCATTCCCGCCCAGTGCCTCTTTTGTTTCCCAACATGGGATTATGTACATGGATGACTGGGCTTGACGTGACTCTGTGGTGACTTTGAACATGAGAACTCTATCAACCGAGTGCCAAGAGCGAGGGATCCGAATGGGAGGAGGAGAAAAGTGAGGTGGGGCGGGGGGGGGGCTTGCGAACAAATAGCGTGCACCGTCATGCTGAGAAGGTGCACAAATATTCTAAAGACCAGCAGGTATCCAATTAAAAGTGCAGGATTTGGTTTTGTGCACATTTTTAACAAATTAATTTCCACATCCTTCTGTACCTCACTATACATGAGGGTCATTTATGTCGTGTGTTTTTTCTCCTTAGTAACAACACGGAACTGTTTTTGCACTTTTCCATCCTTCTGCCTTTCTGACTGTTCTGGGACTGGATGGTGTTTGGACAGCTGCCTGCCTGGCATCACCCTCAGCCAGCTGTGTTCAGCGGCTCCTGGCCGGTTCCTGTACAAGTGTGCTATGACCACAACACCCTGGACGGTTTCACGTTACCTTGTGTTGATGCAGTTTCACATTATATTTCACTTCCCCTCCTTTTTAAACTTGAAACATCATAAATGCATTTGCTTTTTCTTTTCTTATTTTTGTTATTAATCCACCAGAGGAATAGCAGGGGAAAAGATTCACAAAGGCACCGTGTTTCTTTAGGTCTCAGCATCCACTAGAACATTTTGTTAGTTGAAGTCAAATTCTCCTCTTCTGGTTTCCCTACTGGATCGCATGTTATTATCTAGAAGGCAGGACACCACAACATACTGTAGATTTATTTAACGTGAAATTGCATAAAATTAAAACGATATAAACACTCAGTGCGTTTACATGTGCATCTAAGTTGATCTTATGTTAATGAGCTGGGAGCCTTTATCCAAGTTTACATGTACGTTAGAAAACCGAACTCTCAAATGAAGTTCGCTTCTTTCATGTTGGCATTCTGCCGGTTGTTTTCATAAAAACGCTTGTTTTAAATGCTTCCATCAGACACATATTTGCTCGGGCGTCCTCGTGTACCCTGCGCTGGCAAGCTGTTCATTTGGTTTTGCTGCCATCTTCTTCTATCACTACAGATTTGTTTGCAATGCCGCTTCCACGATCCCAGAAGAGGAGCATCCAGCTGGTCTCAGCTCCACTGAGCTGTTTGCATGCAAATGAAATTGAGCTACAGCCGCATTATCAGAGTGCTTCAGCTCGATTAGAGTCATTAGACTAACACGTTTATATGCATAAAAAAACAACAACTTCAGTCGATTAAAGGCAATAGTTTGGTTTTCTGACGTGCATGTAAACGCACAAACTAGCAGCTTTGCTTTGATGCGTTAGAACACCTTGTCCAGGTGTGCACATACATTTTTCAATGAGGTACTCAAGTGAGTACCAGGCATTAATGGTTGGTAGGCACGCCATCCATGTAAGTTTGTGCCTGGGGGTGGAGGGTGGGGTGTTGGGGTTTGCTGTGTGTCTCTAAGCTCAAGCTGCTGCCGTATGAGGAAACGTCGGACCGCGCCGCTACAAATATTGAAAATGAAACTCAAGGTGAGCTGCTGAACTCAGGCTGCACCCTGCAGCTCGTCAGTGTGTAATGACGGGCTGCGTGAGCGATACCGCTATGGGGGGTAGATGCTTGTCATACACCTGTGTGCAAAGGCGCGTAGTGACACTACTATTGCCACTCATGCGCATTGCCAACGTGCACCCCTGGCTATATCACCTGTTTGTATATTCAATTTTTCATGAGACTGTGTTTTTAGTTGTTTGAGTATTGCTCCAGTAGAAGGACTTCTTCCTGGTTCTAGAGACTCCACCCTCTTTGAATGATGTCACTAGTGGGTGTGGTCTTTACTGAAGCTAAATGACTGACAGAACGTTACTTCAAAATGACCAAAACCTCAATTTAAATCTTGGGCATCACCCAAGAATTAGCTTGCATTTTTAATCTTTACTGCAAAGAATTGTAAATCATATCAATGATGTTTAAGCAGTCAAACTCCCATAATCCTCCCTGATTCGCTCCCCTGGTGTGTTGGTATTTATGCCCATTGACCAGTCACAGTAATTATGGCGCTCCACAGACACCAAGAAACATAAATATTTTACAGAAGCCTATTTTTATGCGCGTGTTTTGCAGCCCCAGCCTACAGGATGCAATCACTCCCATCCATAAAGTTTTGCAATCATTTAGTGATCGTGTCGACACACATACATTAGCACACACACACACACACAAGACCACAGCGAGTTTAAAAAAGCAACCAGTTACAGTCAGCTGAGCCGCAGTGGTGAAGCAGGCTGAGACATAAACACATAGAGGAGAGGCTGGCAGCATTCCTCCTGCTTCAGACACAATCAAGACCACTATATAATCCAACCACACGCAATCATGGTCAGACAGTGACACACAACTCTGCCACCGAGGGCTCGATAAGGCTGCTCCATGCTGGGTCATGTAAGGGGGCTGGAGGGTGAAAACACTTTAGATTTCATGCAACTTGTGTGTTTTGGCACTCTGTGGGGGGAAGCATGCAGCTTTAAAGAAATGGACAAGTCATTTAAAATTCTTATGAAGTTATGGAGGTTCAACAGGTCACAAATCATTTTATTCTAAAGGGAGATTTACCAGAACAAACTCGATCCTGAAGCTGTTCGAGAACAAGAACCATCTGCAAACTCATCCAGACCACCTACTAAACGGGCCGTGATGAGAGGTGGGTTTGTCAGAAGGGATTACTGTTAATAATCTACAAGAGAGTTCAGAGCAACATTTCATTATTATATCTGATCAAACACTAATTAGGTCAAACCCATAACAGATTTTCTGCTAACAATCCAAGTAATGGAGGCAGTTTTCTAATTACACAAAACCTTTTACTGCAAAGCAAGAAAATTCAAGCTACAAATCGTGAATGTTTTCCCTCATCGGTTGCTTGCTTTTTGATTTTTGTCTTGTTTTATTGTGCATTGCCTTTTATTTTCCCCCTGTATTTATCCCACATAAACATTGTAATCATTATCACCTTCTGCAATGAAAAGAAAAAGTTGCACGCCTCCTTTCATGTTAGAAATTCTAACTAATTATGTTTAAAAAGGACAGCACTACAGCCAGTTTGGTCAAAATTTGGAAAAAAAATCAAGTTAAACCTCACAATCATGCTGCATGTCACTCAATCTTTAAATACTCAAAGTGTGTGTTGTGGATCGCTCTCAGCTGCTGCTACATAAAAACTTAGCTTAATATCTGTACAAGCGACTGAGTCAAAGCCATTTTTTGTGGCTGCAAAGAAAAATTAGCTGTGACGGCCATCTTGAATAGGACTGACTCCAAAAGTTAATCAGTTGTAGATTATTTCCCTACAGTTTCGTTACCATCTCTCCAGAGGTTCATGGGATATTATGCTAAAAGACAGAGTACACTCCAGAACTTAATATCAAAGATACACACAAAATATCGAGCTGTCATTTTGCACTCAGAATATGTGTTAGCGATAACATTCACCTACTAAAAACCCAAATTTGCGAAGGTGCAGCGGTTACTCTAGGTCCAACTGATTCCAAAGAAACAATTTTTTCTGAGAGAACTATAAGTAATTCATGAGATAATTTGCTAAACAATAAACACAAACACATCCAGGCAAAGATCATTATTGTCCACCTTTCTGAGACATACAAGGGTTTATACTAAAATTTAAAAACCTACAACTATTATTTGTGAATCATGTGTAATTAGGTAAAAAGGGACATGTCCAGGTTTATGTTTCAGGAGATCAATGCAATGTTAGTAGAGCTGTATGTTAACTTTTTGTCTGCTCAACTTGGGAGTCCAGCAGAGAAAACCAGAGAGGACGTTTACAGCTTTGTGGAGAAACAGAAAACCAGCTGGCCCAGTCTGAGTGTTCAAAGCACTAAAAACAACCTGTAATGCAGAGCTCAGTCCTCTGGATAGCAATTACTGTCACCGCAGCAATGAATAAAAACATCTTCCTCTGGTAGAACATGTGGAATTCTGTATTCAGGTCTGGGTTTGTGAAGAATCTGTTACAGGTTTGATTGTGTCTGTTGCCCAAGAACAACAACAAAGATTTAACATTTTAGTCTCGTCCAGTCCAGTCCAGTCTAGTCCAGTCCAGTCCAGTCCCATTCCGTCTAGTCTAATCCAATCTGGTCCAGTTCAGTCCAATCCAGTCCTTTCCAATCCAATCCAATCCAATCCAGTTCATTTCAATCCAGTCCAGTCCAGTCCTTTCCAATCCAATCCAATCCAGTACAATCCAATCAAATTAAATAAAATCCAGTCCAGTCTAGTCCAATCCAATCCAGTCCAGTCCAGTCCAGTCCCATCCCGTCTAGTCGAATCCGGTCCAGTTCAGTCCAGTCCAATCTAGTCCAGTCCAATCCAATCCAATCCAGTTAATTTCAATCCAGTCCAGTCCAGTCCCATCCCATCCCGTCTAGTCTAATCCGGTCCAGTTCAGTCCAGTCCTTTCCAATTCAATCCAATCCAAACCAATTTAGACCAATCAAATCAAATCCAGTCCAGTTCAGTCCAATGATCCAATGCAATCCAGTCCAATCCAATCAATTCCAATCAAATTCAATCAAATCCAGTCCAATCAAATCCAGTCCAATCCAGTTAATTTCAATCCTATCCAGTCCAGTCCAATCTAACTTTTTAATAAAACACGTTCAACAACCAACGTAGAACCAAAGTGCTTTACAGTAAAATAAGTTGAAAAACAATAGATAAGACAGCAGCATTCATACAACATGAATAAAAATAAAAGAAGTAAAATATATAAAACATCAAAATAACAATATAAACACAAAAAACAAGTTGCCTAAGTTTCCACAGAAACAACACAAGTTGTAAACAACTACCTGAGACATCCAGTAGAATACTCACTCACTCGTGTGTAGATGTGTGTATCCCTGCAGACGGTTGATGAAAACAAACAGCCATCCCCTTTCCTTTTCCTGTCCATGTGCGATCCCGGACAGACCCCCACACCTCCCCATGCAACATCTGCTACACACAACAAGGTCCTTTTTCTGATATGTTTTAGCCTTTTGGCAGAAAAAGAGAAATCTGAATTTTCTGGAGTCAAAGAGATGCTTTCTTGCAAGACTTCTCCCCCTCCTCCTTCCAAACTTCTCTTTCCTAAACACCGCTCCATCGGCAATCACAGAACAGAAGCCGGATTCAAAAAGTGAGGGGGGGGGGGGGG